>CAIGQW010000473.1:2925036-2967475 GCA_903798125.1 Danio choprae | reverse complement strand
GGATGGTGGGTCTTTTTTTGAAACAACCAACTCCATTTTGGGGGATGATGGGTCTTTTTTGAAACAACCAACTCCATTTTGGGTGATGGTGGGCCTTTTTTGAAACAGCTAAGTCTTTTGTGGGGGATGGTGGGTCTTTCTGGCGGGCTCTCTCTCTGGAAATAGGCGAGTGGTAATGTTCACCGCTTGGGTCGTTCATCCAGGCCCAAGACGACAGGCCGTGCCCGCCGGGATGCCCCCCGCTGTCCTGGCTTAGGCGCCGGGACGTCCCGCACCTGGAGGTGCACGCCTGACCCCCGATTGTCTCTGACCTGCCGTCAGGGTTTTAAGTAACGCGTGAAATTGCGGACTTAGGTTCTGGCAGACCTTTACCTGGTTCACGCACACACTCACTGACCGATTGGAGCTTGTCTGAAACGCCCCTGGGGAAGGCACCCGCTCCGGGCCCCCTCCTAACATGTGGTAGGGCTCCTCTATGAGTTGTGGCTGATTCCTTCCCCGCCCTGGGTGTGCTCTCAGGGGGGTGTCCCTCCACACACAAACTCCACCGCCTCCATCTGCAGGATACCCAGGTGGCCCATCCGGTTTGATCCCTCACGTGTCTGCCGCTGCGCCTGTCCGCCCGCCCCTGGGTTTATCCCCGCTCGCTCTCGGTCTGCGCCGCCCCCCCTTTCCCCCTCCTGCCCCCTCGCACGGGGAGAGGTCTGGAGGGAGGGGATGGTTGGGTGGGCTAGTAGAGTCCGGCGGGGTGAAACCGAGAAGGGCGGTGCATGCGGTCTGGCCGGCCCCCATCCCCCATCCCAGCTAATCCCAGAAACATACCCAGAAAAAGGGTAAAGTACCCCACTAAAAAAATCCGTGTAAAGTCCCACACGGCTGGTGCACAGAAGCTGCCCCCCGAAATGATGCGATGGTTACCGGGTTTCCTTTTGAAATCAAGTCCGTCTTTGGGGAACCTCCATGGTTCCCCCGAAAAGGGGGAATAAAAAAAAATCCCCAAAAAGTCGTACCAGCTAAAGCATTTGATGAACCAGGTGGGAAGGATCTGAAGGCAACGAGTTATATACAACACACACCCTGGCAACGGCGGTGGGATCGTCGTCAATATCAAGTGTCCTTCCCCTTTAAGAGGGGGGGTCCACCACCAGCGCCATGACGCAGAAGTGGGATGACTTGGCGCCTTGTTTTGACTTGCTCCACGTGGCGTGTGGGTCCTTTTCTTCTCCATCATTTGTCTTGGACGGTCATGGTCGTATGCACGCTCTGTCTCAATGTGTACAGCCAGTTCTCGTCGCACCTGTCTGTGGTTCAAAAGGTGTCAAATTCGGAGGAGAAAAGGCTTTTGCTCTCACTGGCTTCTGGCCGCGTGGACATGCGGAAGACGCCGTGTCCGGTGCCTGGCTATCGGAGGACGCCGGCCCGCCTAGACAGACACCTGAAGCAGCACGCCGAGCTCTCTGCCTCGGCCTGGAAGGAGGCAATGTGGAAAGCAAAGCGCCGGAAGGTAGCCCGAGAATTGCTGGAGCTGCAGTCCATTCACCCGTCCGTCCACGTAGTCTCGCGGCTAGCGTCGTCAGAAGAGGAACCAGTCGACCCCGAAGCCGGGCGTCCGTGCGCTGACCCCCGGTGTCGGCTCGCGATGGAGTGCATCCAGGCCCAGCTGTCAGACCTAAGCAAGAAGGTAGAGGGCGTAAGGTTAGCCCTGGGCCAAGTCACATGCCAATACTGGGAGTTGCGGAGAGGAGGAGAAGGAGGGTGAAGGAGAAGGAGGCCTCCTGCATCGCCCGACCCGGCCCCCAGACGAGGGGCTGGGCAGGCGGCCAGAGGTCCCGCCGGGCCTCTGGAAGTCTACGATCCGCACCGGCATTACCCCTATCCGGACCACGTTCCGGCCCTCAGTTGAGTATGGGTTTCGGCTGTGTTCCATTGGGCCCATGGGGGGTGGTGGTGGTGGTGGTGGTGGTGTATTACGGCTGACTTTTGACTTTCATCCCCACTCTGCAGACCAGCTTTTGGAAGAGTTTGAGGGCTTCCAGCTGGGCGGTGACCCCACTGCCCGCTTGAGAAACAAGCTGACCAGGATCAAGGCATTCCTGGGGTACATGGCAAAGGGCATTCTGACCTAGCGAGCCTCCTTTTTCTCAATCAGGCCCCTCGAATCCGAGCCTGGTCTGCCCAGCTGGGCCGCACTCGAATGGCGGAGCCCACCCGCCAGCACTACCTGAAGAACGTAGCCCAGTTCTTAGATTATCTCTTGGAAACGCCGCCGGCCTCCTGCCCCCTCTCCAACACCGCCCTGGTCATGATACGAAGGGAGGTCAGAGCTCTGATTCGCGGCATATGCCGGAACGTCGTGGTACACGAGGTGAGGACCAAGCAGGCTAAAGAAGGCAAGTTAATCTCGAAGGCCAGCCTGCTACGCTTTCACCGGACCGCTGGCAGAAAAATCCCTGCCCTTCTATGTGAGTGTTCAAGTCGGTCAGTGTGTTCCCTAAGAGTCTAATCTGTCTAATGGATATGGATCCTGCCTTTTCCAGCTAACCTCGAGTCCAATCCAGACACCAGGCAGCAGTGGCAGTTTTATGGCTTCCTGATGGGCTACCTGACCTCCATCTCTGGACACCGCTGTGGCGTGTTCCACAATCTGACCATCCAGGAGGTTGAGGAGGCCTTGAGAAGCTCGGACGGGTCTGCCTACGTCATCAACGTGAGTGTGGCTCTGCGGGTGGGGGGCACTGGTGGTATGCACTCGCTCGCTCACTCACTCATCCAACCGCTATGCCTCTGCTTGTTCCATGCCAGATCACAACGCATAAGACGAACCGAGCTTTCGGCGCAGCCCAGTTGTCTCTCAACAAGGAGGAATACAGCTGGTTTCAGAGGTTCTTGAACCTGCGGGCTGGTCTCCCGGGTGGGAGGCAGGCCGTCTATTTTTTTTTTAACCTCCAGACCCAGTCCCTGCAAGGCCCTGAATAAGTACTTTCAATCTGCGTGGTGCAGCATGGGGCTTCCAGGGAGACCCATCTTCACTGACATCCGAACAGCTATTGGAATGCACGTGAGTACGCATGTAACGCCCCCTTAGAGGCACACGACGGCCAGCGGCTCTGACCCTAAAAGATTCTGTCTGTCTCTCTCTCTGATGCAGGCGAAGAATGCACATTCTTCAGAGGATCGCCGGAAGGTCGCGTACTTCATGTGTCATGACACCTCAACCTCGGATAAATTCTACGCACTTCACCTTGGCCCTCTGCAGGCACGCGAGCACCGCAGACTCTTAGAGAGAGCCTTGGTGGAAGAGGAGGAGGAGAAGGATGAGGAGGAGGAGCCGGAGCCGGCGGCGGCGGGCAAAGAAAGCCAACCAAGGAAGGGGCGCAAGAGGGCAGACAGTCCAGGGTCACCCCTGGTAAGTCAGTTCCTCTTTGGCATGGATGTGAACAGCAGGGCATATGATTTTGGCTAACCGGTCTTACTGTCTCTTCTTTCCAGGAGGGAACCAGCAGGAGGACGCTGCCATGGCAGCCTGTCACAGGCAAGAGCCAGGGGGCATGGCCGCTCGAACCAACGGATGACTCTGAATTTCCTGAAGAAATAAAAAATAATAATAATGTTTTTCATGAAACAATAAAGTTCATACGGTGTTCAGACATTAATCGCTTTGCAGTGTCTTTATTGGTGGGTGGGCTGGTGTGTTAAAAAAAGGAGGTCCAGGTTCAGCCTTGGTTTAAAAGCCTATCGGGACAAATGATCCCTGTCTCGGTGTGTTAAATGGGGGCATGTGGAACGTCCCGGTCCAGGTTCAGCCTTGGTTAAAACCCTATCGGGACAAATGATCCCTGTCTCGGTCTGTTAAATGTGGCAATTGGGACGCCCCGGTCCAGGTTCAGCCTTGGTTAATAACCTATCGGGACAAATGATCCCTGTTGCAGCACATGTAGGTGCTAGCCTGGATGAAAAGGTCCAGGTCTGCGCCTGGTTTGAATGGCCATCGGGACGGTAGTCCTACTCTGGGTATTAGCAAGCATCTCCCGGGATGGCTCTGTCCTTTGAGCTGCATAAAAAGGTTAGGCGATGGCTTCCCGAGAAACGGGCTTGACTTCTTGGAGAAAGGTATTCAAGGTTATTCATATCAGAACATTCCGCATTTCAGATCCCACCATGTCTACCAGTAAAGCAATATGAATTTTGACATATCCTTCATATGGAACTGGTCAACCACTGGCACCACTGACCTCAAGAAGATGTTTCAAAGGCTTACTGGGATGAATAGTCAAACAAGCTTGGTAGAAAGACCAAGGAAGAGTGGCCCTGTGTCAAGCAAACAGTTACATTCAATTTCTGAAATTTTAACTTACTATCCTACTAATCGTTGTATACTAGATCCAGGGTGTGCAATGAATTTACGATGAATGTTTTCCCTTTGAATGTTTTCTGTTGGCATAACTTTCAGGTTGACTAGCCCCAGTTTGTCCCACAACTGGAACTGATAGGAGTTTAAAGAAGCTGCACCCCCATGACTGTTCTCTCTGTTCCACTTCTGCTGCTTTAACTCGTTCCTCTTCTTTTCAACTAAGTTTGAGTTGGAAGGATTTTCGCAGATGACAGAGATATGGCCATCTTCACCACACCTGAAACAGTAACCAGGCCATGGTCTGCCTTTTGTGACAGGACCACAAGTTGACTTCACTGGTTGATTGCTGGCAAACTCCGTATTAGTGGCAGAGGGTACAGTTTTATGCTTGGGTTTGACAATCTTTCTCGGTTTTGCAAGAGTCAATTAAGTTAACTGCTACTTCAGTTCAGCAATTTGCTTCTTTAATTCAGCTGTCTCAGACAGCCATCTGGATTCAGGACAAGGTTTGCTTGCAATCTCAGTTTCTTGGCTGTACACATGTGCAGATATAGGCATTGGGTGTGGTTTCTGCTTAGAACAGCCAATATGACTTTTCATTCTTTGCATCAACTTCTGTGTATTCTTATCTTCTCTAGTCCTGATTGAACACAGTAATTCCTGGAATTTGATAGGGCTCTCTCTGTGAGCCTCAAGATGAAGTTCAGAAATAAGGACATCATCCCAACAGCCTCTGCCGTAGAAAATGATGGTTATCTTCTGATGATTTAATTCCATCTGCCCTGACTGCCTTGCTCAGAGCAACTTGAAGTCTCTGGAGATAGCTAGATGCTTTCTCTCCATCATTATGAAATGTGTTCATGAACTTTGAGAACAACTCATCTCCATTTTAGATTGCACCATAAGCTGAATTAGCATATTGATATAAGCTCTGGGAGAAGCACAAGGCCCTAAAGATTTAACAATATCAGTGGCAGGGGGTAAAGAATTTTTATGACTCTCCTTACTTTTTGTAAGTCAGACACAGAAGGACCATCAAGAAGGCTCATTTTGATTTAAACTAGGAGTGGGGTTATGTGCCTCAAAAACATTCAAGTCTTTGCTGGGTCTGAGCTCAAGAAGTGCAGTCTCATCTTCATCCATTTCATCTGGAATTAAGGAGCTTGAAATCTGAGTGAGTTCTTCCCCCAGTAAAGCATTGAAAGTTTTTCCATTAAGCCTAGCTATGTTTTTCAGGGAGAATATGTAAGAGGTAGTAGCACCAGAACTCTCCTCACAAGAGTAGACAGTGCTTAGGGTCCTTATCTGATAAGTCAAACTTGGGTTCTCTTTACTTGTGAAACTAAGAGGTAGAGAGGAGCTTATTGATTCAATAGCCAATCCAGAGTTATACTCTACAATTGTGTGATCGTGATATTTAGACTCAGGATTGTTAATGAAAATGACTCTTGCAATGGAACCATGACGCTTTATAAGAACAAAGACCCCTTTATCCTCAAAATTTCTTACTGGCCCACTAACTAAAAGAGCATTTACAATTTTCAAACTTTCTTTTTGTACTATTTCCATGTTCCTAATGTCAATTTTCCAATGTCATAGTCCTTCTTTGCCATGAAAATGAACTAATCCTGAAAAACACTTTCCACTGCATTTCATTGCTGCCATTAAAGGACCTGCTAAGATCATTTCAGTAATGGTCTTGTTAACTCAGGTGAGAATGTTGATGAGCACAAGGCTGGAGATCATTATGTCAGGCTAATTGGGTTAGAATGGCAGACTTAACATGTTAAAAGGAGGGTGATGCTTGAAATCATTGTTCTTCCATTGTTAACCATGGTGACCTGCAAAGAAATGCGTCCAGCCATCATTGCGTTGCATAATAATGGCTTCACAGGCAAGGATATTGTGGCTACTAAGATTGCACCTAAATCAACAATTTATAGGATCATCAAGAACTTTAAGGAAAGGGGTTCAGATCTTGTTAAGAAGGCTTTAGGGTGTCCAAGAAAGTCCAGCAAGCGTCAGGATCGTCTCCTAAAGAGGATTCAGCTGCGGGATTGGAGTGCCACCAGTACAGAGCTTGCTCAGGAATGGCAGCAGGCAGGTGTGAGCGCATCTGCACCCACAGTGAGGCGAAGACTTTTGGAAGATGGCCTGGTGTCAAGAAGGCGAAAAAGTATGGCAAATGGACTGCTGAGGACTGGGGCAAAGTCATATTCTCTGATGAAGCCCCATTCAGATTGTTTGGAGTATCTGGAAAAAGGCTTGTCCGGAGAAGAAAAGGTGAGCGCTACCATCAGTCATGTGTCATGCCAAGAGTAAAGCATCCTGATACCATTCATGTGTGGGGTTGCTTCTCATCCAAGGGAGTTAGCTCACTCACAGTTTTGCCTAAAGGAGACTAAAAGTCTCCAGTCTCCTGAACAGCAAGTAGAGGAAGCTAAAACCAGCATCCAACACAAAGACACTAAAATTAATGCTCTGGAGGACCAACTGAATAGGTACAGCAGTGCAAATGATGACCTGACACAACAGCTAGATGACATCAGCTATGAACTCTACAGGTACAGAGAACTCATGTATGCCTACCAGCAGAAACCAGGGCCAAGATGGACGGAGCCCTTATCAGCATCACCTCCGCTGAGCAAAGCTGACTCCCTCATCTCCATAAACAGAGGAAGATGTGAATGGCTGAGGACCAGGCAATCGCCAGCCTTCGCCACCAACCTCTTCCCTTCTGATCCAAGCAGAATGCCACTACACACAGCTGTCAAACCTGCACAGGAAGCGACTCTTAAAGACCTTGATAAACTGGCAAAACGCATCACCCAGTTTAACCCAAACTCCACAGAGAGCAAGAACAGCCAGGCCTACCTCCAGGACATAGACTTTTATCTTGAAGTGAGACCTCATGTGACAGACAGAGACAGGTGGTACCTCCTCAGGTCCACCTCCAAGTCAAACTACCAGCTACTGCGTAAAGCACTGATTAAAGAGTTTAAAAGCTCAGAGTCTGAACATGGAGTGTTTACTGCCCTGGAAACCAAAACAAGGTCGCCACGAGACACCTCAAGCTTTCACAGCTACCACAGGTTCAGGCAAGCATACTTTGCTGCACATGACAACCTGGATCTTGAAGAGGATGTGAACTTCAAAACCCTCTTTTTAAGAAACCTTCACCCTGGAGTAAGTCGTCATCTAGGCATCATAGCCTGTACATGCACAATGTCCATCCGACAGCTGTGGGACCTCACACACCGGGCCTACCTCAAACAATAGATGTCTCCAAAGAGATATTTGAAATCTTCCACGGCTTCCATTAACCAAGGTCGGACGCGTGCACCCTGTGTCATGAAGACACCCTGTGTCATGATGACACCACAGTCTACAGAGCACACAGAGAACGTGACTCCCATGATGACGACAGCTACTATACAGCCTGGTTAGAAAAGTCACGGGACCAGCCACCCTTCACAAGGCACTCAAGACACCCAAAACTGTTCCCCAGAGGAAACAGATATAACTGCACCTCCACAGTATGTTAGCCAACACCATCAATGGCTACCACCATAAATTAAGAGACGACAGCCACCTGGTCTGCAACAACACAGAATCAAAAGGGGGAGGTCTCTCACCAACAATTGAACTCAGAGGTATCAGAAAACACCACTCAGTTTTTACTTCACACTCACCAAGAAAACATCAAACTCAAAATTCATTTTCACCTGACAGTGACCACAGTAAGGCCCAGAGGTCAAAGTCTGTCACAGCCAAAAAGCTCCATCAGAGGAATGTGACGTGGGAGACAAGTTTGCATATCAGCTCCACACTGCCATGACAAACAATTACCCACATTCTGCCAAAGAAACACTTTTCCTACTGGACCCCCATTCAGATCCTGAATGACCCGTCACCCAAGGGAAAGATGTAAAGAGCCAAACTTCATATGTGCCTAGAGACAGTGAATGAGAAGCAAGTGCATCAAACCTGCAAGAAAAGGGGGAGGGCCAAAAGACTGAGACAGATCTGACCACAAAGCACACACACTACACCATTAACTTCACACAGCAAAACACATCTGACATTCAAACACCATTGTTTATTTTAACTCTGCTTTTCTTTTCCTATCCTATCTTTCTTTAATTAGAATATCAGGATTGCCACACCATACCTAATTTTTGATACCATTTGAAAATGGTCGTGAACCAGAGAGCACTACGCCTAATTGGTCACATTATCATAGATAACTGAGAACTGCACTAAACATTAGAAATGTCAAATGTCAGTTTCAATGATCAGTACTCAAACAATTTGATACTTGACACCAGTACGGTACGTTGTGATGGAGGTGTTGTCTTGTTGTTTGCTATGTATGTGTCTGCATCTCCATCTTGTTTCTCCAGCGTTCGCCGATGTCTTCATCCTAACACATCGCCTAATGAAAGGAGGATCTGTAACGAATATGACCGATCAGACACATAATTATTTGGCTTTTATTCAACAAATGCGTCAGCAAACACAGCGTCAGCTTCTCCCATCCAGAAAAAACTGGATGATCAGTTGTAATCCGATTCCAAGGTATTTACGACACAAAGGAATGTGCTCAAAACCACAGAGACCTGGTCAAAACTTCTATACGCTCATTGCTTAAGACTGATGTTTTTAATGTAAACTTGTATTGTCTCTTTATGTGTAATCAGGTGTTTTGCAACAAGTCTCTTGCTTATGTATTAATATTATGGTTTAATTACTTCTGCAACCAATGTTGCACTCTAAACAAGATTATAGTTCATGTTTGATGTCCCTGCAAAGCTAATTTGGTTTACTGAACGATTGTTTA
Source organism: Danio choprae (assembly GCA_903798125.1). NCBI lineage: Eukaryota > Metazoa > Chordata > Actinopteri > Cypriniformes > Danionidae > Danio > Danio choprae. The sequence continues at coordinate 2,958,284 of CAIGQW010000473.1, read as the reverse complement.
CATTTCATGTTAATACATGTGCAACATATTAACATTTTAAGAACTTGAACATTTCTGCATCAGTTTACTACCAGAATGCTATGCAAATCAACAGGCTCTGACACAAAGAACGTGTCTCAGGGGAGTTAAACTTCTCATTGGTCAACTAGGCTCTGGAGGGTGCGTACAAAACCATCCTTATAAAAGCTTGTGCCAAAAGCCACAGCCCAGAGGACCACCAGAGGACTGCTGGGAAACCCTAGAGACCCCATGAGCGACCCCAGACTCTAAAAGGGGAGACCCCAGACTCTAAAAGGCGGGGACCCAGACCAAAAAAATGGGTTAATCGCTAGCTCAGACATTCTCATCTCCGATACTTTTCTTTCTTTCTTCCCGTCGAGAGTCTGCTTAAGTTTAGTACGCCACAAAACCGCAAGTCCACACTGCCAGCCCTTTTTGCCGCCTCAAAACTTGAAATGACAGACTCCACCTCACTCCAAGCCTCGCGGGGACAAAAGAACTGAACACCAGCTAACCACATGCTCAACAGATAGAGTTCTTCACATCACAAAAGGAACGCAAGTAACACTTCCAGACTACCACTGAACTGGTGTAAACTAAATGTAACCCTGAAGAGACCATAAAAGGGTTAAATTTATTATTTTTGGTTCGCTTGGTTTGGTCTTGCAAAATCCAAGGTTTTTCCATCATTACACTCTCTCAAACTCTTATTTTTCTTTCTTTACTCTTCTCTACACTTTTATGAATGTGTGTTTCTGTTAGATGTTAGTTTCTGTTAGATTAGTCAATAAAGTCTCATTTTGTATAAAGAAAGGTGTCTATGCATGTTTATGAATTTAATGTCTTAAACTTCGATCTTGCTACCCTGATTAAATATAAATGGATTTTTATTTTTGATAGCAATAGCCTTAATAGAAGTCAACTGTCCGTTTGAACAATCGCTAGACGATTCGTTTGTTCGGATTTGAAGAGTTGTTTCTTTTGAAGTCCAGTTCAAATGAATCTTCAATTCCCTTTGAGCTAATTCACTACACAAGAGAAGACACTGAATTGGAACCTGCTGTAAAGACAGTTAAGTCCTGTGAAGGATATACCTTTTCCCACAAAAGCTCATTGATATCATTCAAGTTCCAAAGTTCATTGTTAAAGTCCCAATCTTCAAAATGTATTAGAAAATCTCCATTTTGTAATTGAAATTTCTCACTAAGGAAAGACTTCAACTGGTCCACCAACTGAGGCCTTTAAGGTAGCTCCACCCTCCTGATGTTGGTAGGGGAAATGTGAATCCGCAACAGCATATTCTCTACAGGACAAATTACCTAGAATCAAAAGTACACTTATTTTCTATCGTAATCTTTATAGTTGGACTTTAGAAAATATAATTGTTTAGATTAAATTAGTTTATGTCTGATTAAGAAAACAGACAAAGCTGTTCACTGTTACTTCTAACCCCTAAGGAGTTAAAAACACTTTTGGTGTCACAAGCACTTTCAGACCAACTTTGTATGCACTCAGTGGATGAAAGTCAAACAGCATGTCAGGATCAAGAACATGATTGTCACTGAAACTGCTTTCCTTAATCTCAAATTTATCTAAAATGTTTAAGATACCAGGCTGACAGTTTTGTGCAAAGGAATAAGATATCTTGGGAGGCCAAAAATTCTGGCAAACCACTACATTGTCTTGCAGAGATTACCATGCCAGCTCTATATTGCACTCCATCCAAATGAATATCGGAGGAGAGTGACACTTGACTTGTGTTTGGATACCTTCTCTCAATCACTGTCCTGATTGATGCTTCCAGAGAAGCAATTGTGAAAACTTTTGCTTTCTCCACATATACAGTTTGTTTTAAAAGTTCCTCACCATCCAGATAATAAGCCATCATTTGTTGATGCTTTGAGGAAAGTGTCAATAGAACATTCTTGAGGTTTGAGTGTCATTGACTACTTTTTTGAAGTAGCTGTGCTTTGCCTCGAAGCGCATTATCCATAGTGACACTAATGGTCCTAAACAATGAATCAAATGCGAGTAATGGTTAATGAAATGATACTTTGGACATAGAGAAAAGCTGGGAAAAGTTTCAATCAGTAAATTTTGGGGATCTACGATTTTGCTCTCTAGGTAGCACAGAGCCTCCTCTGAAAGTTTTGATGATCAGTTAGCTTCAGGTCCATAAGAATCTGCCAAGATGGTTCATTTTCAAGAATCATGTGACCAATCATTAGAGGTAGCAAGCATAAAAGTGTCTAATTTTTATGTTCATTTCCCCCTACAGTACCCTTGGCAAAACATGACTTGGCTTATACCTTTGGCTTGTTAACCCTGTCTGAATCTTTGTACAGGAAAAAGTTAATGTAGTTATTGAGCTCATCAAATGAATTTTTTCCTTTTGAAATTAAATCTTTCAGGCACAAAGACAATTTTACAGGTACAACAGCTTCCAAAAGATTAAAGAAAGACAAGTGCTTGCTTAGTACACATTCCCCTTTCATACCACTGACATGTTGCACACTTACATCTGTCTGCACTTCCTGCACAAAGAAATTGTGTTCTTCTGCAGTTCTTAACTTGAAATTACTGATCTCAACCTGGCCAGACTTGAAATCATGCTTCCTTATCAAACTAAATCTACAGAAATTGTCAGAATTAAAGCTTTCTTGAAAGCCTGCCAAGCTATGGGCTCCTAAATTATCAGCACATATGCAAACGGAAAATGTTCCTTTTATTTACTAACTGAGAGCAGGAACAAAAACACCTGTGTGTTCCAAACACTTCACATCCTTTATCAGTGGATTAAGAAATGTATCATATCCAAAGAGCCGTACATCACTTTTACAAAGGATGGCAAGCTGAATGGAATTAAGGCTAGAGCGAAATTTGGGCGGCAAGTTTAGAATGAACCAATAAATGGCAACCATCTTATGAACTTATGAAGTGCCCAAGGGATTGCAAACTTCAAATTCATCGACATACAGTCCCAGAGATATTGCAAGGTCTTTGTCACATTGCAGTCAGTTCTCTTTAAAGTAAGAACCATCTTGAAAAGACTCATAATGTCCAGAAGTAGACTCTCTACTGAACACAATCTTATCCAACATATCTTTATGACCCAGTAGGCGTTCTAAGACATGATATAAACAAAGTGATTTTTGTGTGTGTTCTGTCATAGAGATACTCAGTTGGCTCGATTACAGAGAAGTGTTGTTTGAAATATAAGTTCCTTCTATGGTCTTTGGATAAACTACCTTTTTCTGTAGAAGTCAAAAGAAGAGGATTGGTCTCAACAATAGCACTGCTAATTTCCCGGAGGATACTAGAATATACATCAATTCTGTGCTTGACAAAAATATTTTAAATGTTTTCAACAGCAAGAGACTTGGAAATGTACAATATATCATGCATTTCCTCAATGATACTATGAATGGCACTCTTGGATACATGCAAGACTGTTTGCATTTTCAAAAAGAGAGGTGCCAGTTTGTGTGTAAGAGTGTCAATATCCATACTCTCACAACCAATTTCAGCAGCCTCTTGAACAGACTGTGAGGCCTGCTCTGCATCATCATGATTGTCATCAAAGTTTGTTGTATCAGTATAAAGGTTCTCAGTTACAGTGACTGAATTTCTTATATCTTTTATTGTGTGACGTTTGTGTTTCCTATTGCTGTGAGAGGTGAAATTGGTCAGCTTGTTGGTTTTATACTCACAGCCAGAAAAAGGACACCGAACAGTTTCATGACTTCTTAGACGTCCTCAAGATGTTTGAAAAAAAAAAACTGAAATGCTGTAAAACGAAATGCTGACAGGCAATCCAGATACAGGATCTAACGTTATATTCATTTTTGCAAGAAAGTCTGTCTTGGAAACATCACATCTGATACTCATTGTATTAATCGTGTAAGTTTTTAAAGCAAATGACTCGGTTGAAATCGCTATTTGTTTCAAATACAAGCACCCAAAACTGTTAATAAATGTAAATAGCCAAAACAAGTGCATGAAACAAGTAACTCACAGCTAAATTATAACAAACAGTTACATATTAGGATACACGTGCACATCAAAGCCAACATATCAAACAATAAAGTTAGATAACAACAAAAAAGGATATATACATAACTATTATTTAGCAGAAATGCTGGACTGTTCTGAACCGCTCTATCACTGTCAAGGTTGTGGGTCGGGGAAAGGAGCGAAGACTCAATTGCAGGGAAAATGGATATTTATTAATAATCAAAAAATAAAATAAAAGGCAAAACAAACTACCCCAAGGGGAAAAACATTAACAAAAAGACAAAAAAACAAACTTGACTGGGCTGGCAGGAAAGAGCAGGACTGGACAGGGCTGGACAGGACACGACATGGGAATATACGACGATGAACTGGTACAGGAAATCAGACATGAGGAGAATATAAGCACAAATAATTAACACACAAACAGGTGAACAGGATAAATTAATAATGGGTTAACAAGGAGGGTGGGACTAGACAATAGACAGAAGAGCACATGACACAAACAAACACAAGCCATGTGCTCACACAAAAACGAGACTCGAACACCCAGCCAATGAGAGAACTCATTAACCGCGTGTTCACATGACAAAGCACGCGGCGCATGTAAACATGCACCACGTGCTAAACACAACACAAACAAAAGACTGAACGCAAGACATGAGTACACGATAAATGAAAACACTTACCGTGCACTCACACATGCAACGTGCATGTTTCATCCCAGCGCCAACCAAAACTAAAACCAACTAGACTGAGACGCTGGGAATGAAACACCATGCTGCAGACAGAACAAACACCAGGACAAGAGCGCGCATCCAGACCACGTGCGGACATGGGAGCGCGCAAGGTCCACGTGATACCAGGATGGCGCTCATACAATGACAGAAAAACGAGTGCTCGACCCGAGAAAACTCGAGCCGAGCACAACATACAGGACAAGACAGGACTAGTGTCTGGACTCTGCCACCAAAACATGAATTTACAAGACCGGAGTAGCAGAACCCTGACAATCACGGTCTCTCACATCAATATTACACTGGTAAAAAAGATCAGGCAGTTAGATGTGTAGCACATAGCACATAAAAACATATATACAAATATATACAATCGATTATGTAAACGATTGACACATACCTGTAACTCTGCAAAAAGAAAGATGGTCCGTTTTGGCGCACGCACGTGAGTCTCAGGTACATAAATCTCTTTGAAGCCAGATAATAAATATTGTCTTAGTTTTATTCATTATGGTTGGAAATTAAGCACATTGCATTAATTTTCTTCTTTATGAATGACAACCCCTAAATATGTAACTGTATGTTTAAAAGGAATACCATGTAATTCTGTCAAATTGCATGTTTTAATTGGAAATAACACAGATTTATTCATATTCATAGTTTATATGTTTACAGGGTCAATGCACATTAATAAACATTACTGTAAAATGTGCCAGAATTAGACAATAATGGCTATTTTTCATCTGTAGACCCCTTACAGAATGTTAAAAAGTCACACCTAAAATAGAAAGCATAATAACATAATGTATTCTATCATATATAAAATACAATAAAAAACAAAAACAGATTGATGGCAGCAGAAGAAGACAAAAAAGCCAAAGACAGACAGTACAAATAATTGTCAAAAATACAGTACTAATGCTGACAATGCTGATTTGTCAATAACCAATTTTTAACATGAAACTGAAAAGAACAAAAAGGTATCTTCTAATTGTTGGTGGGATGGAGTTCCATTCCCTAGCAGCTTTCACTGAAAATACAAACTGACTGAATTAACTTTTTTGAGAGGAAGAATACAATCCCCTCCTTCAAAATTTCTAGTAGTTCAGTGATCAGTCATTCTAACTTTCACAAACTGATTTAGTGGTGAAGTCGGGTTATGTAAAGTCTTAAACAGTAAACAAATATGTATATATTTAATAAAATTTTCCCAACTAAGCAGGTTGTATTTCTTTAATATTAAACAATGGTGAAGTTGAACTGATTTCTTATCAATTCTCATCCATATCAGATATACAGTGCTCAGCATAATTGAGTACACCCCATTTTGAAAATAAATATTTTTATATATTTCTCAGTGAATATTGGTCATATATTTGGGTGCATTTAAAAAAACAAACAGATTTATTAAACGGATATATTTATTAAAATAATATTTGTCACAGAACATCTTTAGAAATAGAAAGATAATACATTTAAATTTGTGCAAAATATTGCAAAAAGAAATTACAAACTATGTAAATTTCAACAAAATTTTTGCATTTTTTTGTTTCTCTTGAATTTTTTTTTGAATTTGTATTCAATATTTTTTCCTAACACATAAATTTGGACTACAATTTTTTGGACCGTTATCGTAAATTATTTTGTTAGATTAGCTCTAGTTTTGGCTTCAGTACTGACTAATCTAGATGCACAAATATAATATTGTAAAGCTTCCAATAGAAAATATTAATTTAAATGAGAGATTTGTGAGGGGTGTATTCATATATGCTGAGCACTGTAGTTACCATTTAAAAACACACTTATAATTCTGAGAATTCCTTTTGTCAGAAAGCGGTTCATAGTAGGCAAGCTTGCAACTCCCAATATTAATTTAGAAACTGGCTAGCAGTTCTGAAATGAATTTCGCTTGGCAGCAAACAAAAAAAATGTAAACATTAGGTAGCTAATCTAACGGTTTAAAACCACAGGAGAATATCGAGAAACTAGATGTGACAAGTTTTATCTAGCTATATCATAAGTCCATTATCAGATAAATTTGGAGGTTATCTCAGAAGCACTGAGGGAAATCACTGTTCCGACGGGCACAATAATATTTAAAGGATTTGCAGGACTTGCGTCTTTGCAAAATCAATTTTAAATATTTTAAAATGCAGTTTAACAATTGACACTAACCCACTTTTATGCATATTAGTGCAACGAGATGCTGGCCTTTTGGTCCCACGAGTGCTTTTCATGCAAGTAATTTATCCTCGTGCACATGATACAAACACAATGAAAAACACAAACACAAAGTTTGCTTCACAGAAAAAGTTTAAAATGACTGCCACCATTTTCCACCATAATAGTGCAATTAGCTCAATTTATGAATATTAATGAATAATAATGGCAAGTTATTATTAATTTTAAATATTTTTAATTAAGTTATAGTTAATTTTACAAAATAAATATAACAATGAATAATTTTAGAAGTTTTATTAAACTTCAATAAGCTGGTAGCAAGGATCTTTTACAGTGAAAAAGACTATTTCTGTGAGGCAGAAAAAGACAATCCAATCCAGGTTATAAAGTCATTTATTGACTAGTCTAACATATAACAAACACATGTACAAGAAACAAAAACATAAAACAGCGAGGAAAATAGAGAGTTTAGATAAATGAATGGCAAATCTAACTCAGTCCCACACAACTTTTAAGAACCACCAAGACTATAAAAACACCTCTTTGATAAAAAAAAAAAATGCTTAATACCTGCATTTCTGTGTCTTTCTCTCTCTTCCCTAGCTTTAAACTAAGTTATAATTTGCTGGGAAAAAAAAAAGAAAAGTGGACTCAGGCGAGTCACGCGGGTACTGAAAACTTCCCTGGTTGTGTTTCTTCCAGAGACCTTTTGCCAGGAATTTGGGGTGTAGATGGGTTTTAACTAATGGTCAAGTCACTCCCAGTCTCATCTGACTGACCAATGGCGTGAAAGGAAAAGTTACATGGGAAACTTTCTTTGTTCCTCCTCGCTGGTCTGTGCCATCCAAAGACACATGGACAGACTTTATCTCATGGTATAAAATTACATCAAGCATACAAGTTATTATCATATGTCCTAGATCATGAGCTGTAGAATTATGTACGGAGCAGAATGATACCAAACATGATAGTTTTAACTTACATTAAGCAGGATTTATGCATTTCTACATTATACAACACTATAACTACCAATAAGTCTATTGGTGCATTCATTCATTCATTCATTTTCTTTTCGGCTTAGTCCCTTTATTAATCTAATAAAGGGACTCTTTATTAAGTGCATGCATATCATATTTTAGCTACTTTTGCTATAGACCAGAACATATAGATTAGAAAAAACAACACATTATATACATTTTGAAGTGGGTTTTGTGCTAAAAGTCCATTTCAATATGAGTGGTTGTGAATGGCTGTGGGTCCCAAGATAGAGAGGGGGTTTCCCTTTGGTATGTCTTTGAAGTTGGGACAGGCTGGCTCTGGACAGCATCTTGGTAGAGTGATTTTACTCTCAGACTTTTGGGAGCCGTAACTCATAAAAGTAAGTTTAGTAGTAAAAGATATAAACTCTGAGCAATACTTAAGTTTAACCTATAACCCTTGAATGTTACAGCATAAAAATACCATAATATATTTGCAGATATTTAAGAAACATGCTAAGTGAACATTCTTGTTTATCTGAAAAACAATCCTAAAGTCAGTTATTCTGCTTTGAAAATGTCAGTAGCGTGCCAGAACAATTTTAAATAAAAGAACCAAAGCCACCTATTGTGAGCATGGGCATAGAGAAGGTCGCCTTCTTGCATTTCATCTTAAACATTTGTCGGCATCTCATTTTATAAATCACATTGTTGACACTACCTCAAACATTCTTGTCTCGGATCCGAAAAAAATTTATTCTACCTTTTTGAATTTTTACTCTAAACTTTATACTTCTCAGTATTTATCAGATGTTTCTGTAATTGATTCTTTTCTTCACAATTTAAAAATCCCTTCCATTGATATAAACACAACTAAGGGGCTATCAACTAAGCCCCTTATTGTTTAATTATTTCAACGTGGCTACCTCCCACCCTCTTTAAATCAAGCATCTATTTCTCTTTTACTAAAAAAAGATGGAGATCCAACTTTATGTAGTTGTTACAGACCCATTAGTTTATTAAATGCTGATATAATTTTTTTGCAATGGATTCATGCTTGCCCGATATTATATCTGATGACCAAACTGATTTTACTAAGGGCACCCAGATGTCATCAAACATTCGAGGCTTAATAAATATAATTTTCAACCCTTCCACCTCTGCTGCTCCAGAAATTATGATATCCCTCGATGCGGAAAAAGCAATTGATCATGTAGAATAGAACTAGATGTTTAATGTGTTAGGTAAATTTTGTTTCGAGCATAATTTGACTTCATGGATTCGTCTTCCATACTCTGCCCCATCTGCTAGTGTTAGGACCAATTTTGACAGCTCTTTTTTTCCCTCTTTCCCATGGTACTTGGCAGGAATGACCTCTTTCTCCTCTTCTCTTCGCCCTGTCTATTGAGCCACTTGATATTACTTTAAAATCTTCTCCTTTAATATCCGGTATAGGGGAGGCATCGTACACCGAATTTCCTTGTATGCCAATGACCTATTGTTGTATCTTCATGATCCTGTTGACTGTGAAGATGAGGTTCTTTATCTGCTAGACACTATTGGCTCTTTCTCAGGTTACAAACTGAATTTTGCAAAAAGAGAATGTTTCCCTAGCTAGAAAAATTCATTTTCTCTGTACTTCAGAGTAAATATTTCTCATTCCTTTCGTTTTCTATTTAAGAATAATATTTTCAACTTGGTTAATCAAATCAAACTTGATTCGAAACGCAGGGATAGCTTACCCCTCTCCTTGGTAGGTCAAGTGGAGACTATTAAAATGAATGTTCTTCCACATCTTTTATTTCTCTTTCAATCTCTCCCAATTTTTCTACCTGTATCTTTTTTAATGACCTTGATAAACTGATTTCCTCATTTACTTCGGCAGGTAGGACTCCCAAAGTTACCAAGATTATTCTTCAGTGACATATATGTAATGGTGGCCTAGCCCTACCACATTTTTCTTTTTTTTTACTACTGGTTTGCTATTATTTCCAAGATCTTAATTTGATGTAATACCTCTGAAAGTAACTGGTGTACACAAGAACCTGCTTCTTGTACCTCTTCCTGCTTTAGTTTTTGCTGCTCTGTCGCTTCGTCCTACTAGCTATACAAGAAATCCTATTGTGCTCTCCACTTAAAATATTTGGAAACAATTTCGAAAGCATTTCCAATTAAATTCACTTTCTCCTCACAGCCCTATTTGTAATTCAATTCAATTCAATTCAAGTTTATTTATATAGCGCTTTTTACAATGTAGATTGTGTCAAAGCAGCTTAACATGTTCTAGTGAAGTCCAGATTTCAGAGTTTAGTTCAGATTAGTTCAGTTCAGTGTGGTTTAAGTTTCACTGCTGAAAGTTCAAATACTGAAGAGCAAATCCACCGTAGCGCAGGTCTACGAGTCCCGATCCGAGCAGGCCAGTGGCAACAGTGGCGAGGAAAAAAACTTCACCAATTGACGAAGTGAAGGAAAAAAAAAAACCTCGAGAGAAACCAGGCTATGTTAGGCACGATAATTTTTCTTCTGGCCAAACTTGTGGAGCTGCAGTCTAGGCGCCGGGGCTGGAGAAGCTGGAAGTCCATCATGGAAGCTGCAGGTGTGGGCAGGTCAGGCTGGCCCACAAGATCAAGCGTAGACTTGTCCATCACTGTAGCCTTTCAGGAATCAGTCTCATGCACTCCATTCCTCCATGACCACCACAGTATCAGCTCGGGATACGGCCTGGTCCAGGATACCTTTGGATCATCTCTTCACAGGTCTAGGATTGCATCGATGGCGCTGCATAATCTGTAGGGACCTCGGGATGAGTATCCCCAGGTGGAAATAGAAAATAAAGAAAATATTTAGCGAAGCTGCTGTTCATAGTGTATTTAAACCAGAAAGAAAATGGATTGTTATAGATGAAAATAGCAGTTATATAACAAATATGTAAATCATATGAGAGTTTCTAACACAATGACTGGTGTATTAAGACAGGAGGAGCACACTAATACATCATACCGTTATGCGATGCATTGAGTGTATGCTTTACTAAAAAGATAGGTCTTTGATCTAGTTTTAAATTGAGAGAGTGTGTTTGAGCCTCGGACATTATGAGGAAGGCTATTCCAGAGTTTAGGAGCCATAAATGAGAAGGCTTGACCTCCTTTACTCGACTTTGCTATTCTGGGAACTACTAGGAGCCCTGCGTTTTGAGATTTTAAAGAGCGGGTTGGATTGTAACGAGACAGAAGGTTAGTTAGATAAACAGGAGCTAGATTATTTAAAGCTTTATAGGTAAGAAGCAATATTTTGTAATCAATACGGAACTTAACAGGTAGCCAGTGTAAGGAGGATAAAATTGGGGTGATATGATCATATTTTCTAGACCTGGTAAGAACTCTGGCAGCTGCATTTTGTACTAGCTGAAGTTTATTAATAGAAGATGCTGGGCAACCAGCGAACAGAGCATTACAGTAATCCAGCATAGAGGTCATAAAAGCGTGAACTAGCTTTTCTGCATCTGAGATGGATAGCATATTTCATAACTTAGCAATATTTCTCAGATGAAAGAAGGCGGTTTTTGTGACATGGAAGATATGATTTTCAAGAGTTAGATTGCTGTCTAATATAACGCCCAGATCTTTTACAGTAGAGCTAATGCTAACTTTCTATCCCTCTAATTGCAGGTCAATTTGTGAGATCTGCTGTGTACAGGATTTAGGCCCAATAAGTAATAATTCTGTTTTGTCTGAGTTTAAGAGAAGAAAATTGTTGGTCATCCAGTCTTTAATACATTCAGTTAGTTTAGACAGTTCAGATGTCTCATCAGGTTTTGTTGAAATATATAAATGGGTATCATCTGCATAGCAGTGGAAGCTGATCCCATGTCTTCTAATAATGTCTCCCAGGGGTAGCATGTATATTGTAAACAGCAAAGGGCCTAGAACTGACCCTTGAGGCACCCCATACTTTACTGGCCTGGTTTGTGAAGGCTGTCCATTTATATTGACAAACTGGTAACGGTCAGTTAAGTATGACTTAAACCATTGTAGAGCCTGTCCCTGGACACCTGTAGAATTTAAGCGATCTATAAGGATATTGTGGTCGATAGTGTCAAATGCAGCACTAAGATCAAGTAAAACTAATAACAAGATGCAGCCTTGGTCAGCAGCTAAGAGTAGATTGTTGGTTATTTTCACTAATGCGGTTTCTGTGCTGTGATGAGGCCTGAAACCTGACTGAAACACTTCAAAAACGTTGTTCATCTGTAGAAAGGAGCATAATTGGGCAGAAACAACTTTTTCTACTATTTTAGACATAAATGGAAGATTTGAAATAGGCCTATAATTAGCTAAGTTGCTGGGGTCCAAATGTGGTTTCTTAATAATAGGCTTAATAACAGCTAGCTTGAAAGGATTTGGAACATGGCCTAAAAATAAAGAAGAGTTAAAAACATTAAGAAGAGGTTCTCCTACTACAGGTAGCAACTCTTTCAGTAATTTAGTTGGAATTGGGTCTAACATACATGTAGCTGGTTTAGAACCATTTATAAGTTTATCTAGCTCTTCCTGTTCTATCATTTTGAAGCACTGTAGATTAAATTGATTCAGTTGAATGTTTAATGAATCTGAGGTATAATGTGGAGCAGAAAGTTTAACATCTTCTATTTTCTGTCTGAAGCCTTCTATTTTATCACTGAAGAAATTCATGAAGTTATCACTACTAATGTGCGGAGGGATATTTTGTTCCATAAATTATCGATTATTTGTTAATTTACCAATGGTGTTAAATAAGAATCTAGGATAGTTCTGATTATTTTCTATCAGTTTGCGGAAGTGCTTGGCCCTGGCGGATTTTAGAGCCCTCCTATAGCTGGACATACTATCTCTGTACGCGATTCTAAAGACCTCTAATTTACTTTAAGTATGACTATTATACCATGGTGTAAATTTATTCTCTCTAGCCTTTTTTAATTTAATGGGTGCCACATTATTTAGTGTGTTAGTAAAGATAGCATCTATACTGCTGGTTACTACATCAAGGTCATGTGCGTTCGCGGGTACATTTAGAAATATAGAAAGATCAGGTAAGTTATTTGTAAACCTTTAGTGGATGGGACGATAATTCTACCAGGACGATATATCTGTGCAGATATGCTAATTTCAGGTAAACACAGCTTATATAATAAGAGGTAGTGGTGTGTTATGTCATCGCTTTGTGGTATAATGTCTACATCAATGACCTCAATTCCATGGGACAAAATTAGATCTAATGTATGCTTTAAGCGATGGGTTGGACCAACAATGTTTTGCTTTATCCCAAGTCATTGTAGTAAATCGGTAAATGCGAGCCCTAATGTATCGTTAGCGTCATCTATGTGTATGTTAAAGTCTCCTAGAATTAGTATTTTATCAGTTTTAACTAGTACGTCAGAAATAAAATCAGAAAACTCTTTTAGAAAATTGACATAGGGTTCTGGAGTTCTATATATGGTGATTAAAGCGAGAGATAACATAGTTTTTTTCCTAATATCCGGTACCATAACATTAAGTGCCAATACTTCAAAAGATTTAAACATAAGTCCCTTTCTCTGATTAACGTTAAGACTATCATTAAAGATTGATGCAACTCCACCACCACGACCAGTTTGACGAGCCATATGTTTATATAAGAATCCTGAAGGAGTTGCTTTATTTAAGCTAATATAGTCATTTTGTTTCATCCAGGTTTCAGTGAGACAGAGTGCGTTAAGATTATTGTCTCTTATTATTTAATTTATGATAACTGCTTTAGGTGCTAGTGACCTGATGTACCAAGCTTTATAAATTGTCTTGATTTAAGTGTGACGAGCAATAGTCTATATGGCTAAAATGTGAATTTTCACTTACTAGTCAGACAGAACGAAGCATCCTGGAGATGTTGTCCGATAGTAGTTCAGCTCCAGCTCTGCTGGGGTGCAGACCATCAGGACGGAAGAGCCTAGGACACTCCCAGAAAAGATTCCAGTTATTGGCAAAGAGCAATTTCTGTTCTTTACACCATGTTAAAAGCCATTCATTCAGAGCAAAAAGTCTACCGAACCTTTCATTTCCTCGGCAGTAAGTAGGAAGTGGTCCAGATACAATGATCTGCGTGGCGGGGTGTGTTGAACCAACTCAATCAGGCTCCTGAAGTCCCTCTTCAGGATCTCTGTCTGCCGCAGCCCGGTGTCGTTCGTCCCCACGTGGAGAACGACAGCTCCGTTGCTCTCGCCAGCACTCAGGATAGCAGGTACCCTAGCAGAAACATCCTTAACACGAGCACCGGGAAAGCAGTGAGTGCGTACGTTGTTACCTTTAGTGGAAGCAGCATGGACGTGTCGAACAATGGAGTCACCGATGACAGCCACATCGTGACCCGTCTCGCAGAGGGGGGCGAATCGGTTCTCCTTGGGCATCTCGAACACAGGAGGAGGCGACGTTCTGCCCCGCGACCTAGTATTCACCTTACGCGGCTGCACCCAGGGGCAGGTGCCATGGTAGCCAGGTGCCAGCGTGAACGACCCCTGGCCAAACCGCAGCTTCGGTGCGCTGGGACTGGACGGAGAAACACACAGGGTTGAGGTGGACGGACTGTTAAGATTGTATCGCACACTTACCTCAGATGAGCGAGCCGCAGTCCGGGGAACATCAAGCAGGGCTCGTTGTTTCCGGAGCTGTGCCCGCTTCATCTCGAGAAGGCAAATCTGGTTCCCGAGCTTCTCAAGTTCCACATCCAACGCCTCCACCGCTGCTTCTCCTGCACACAAGGATAGACACGCAAGCGACATTGTACATAGTGAAGAGCAAAGACAGTAAGTAAAAGAAGTCGGGAGCTTTAGCTGGCTGGCGGTGCTAGCAGGCTAAAGCTACAAGCCACAGGCGGATGCTCGAGAGACAGAACGTTTTAAAATAGATTTGATTGTATAAATGTATTAAGGGTTTGTTCACCCTTAGTAGAAAATGGCTATCAATGAAGAACATTTAACATTGTTATGCTTAGCCAGATTCGTTTTGCAAAAGAAAGGCACATCATAGTATCTTCCTATTAACTGTTTTTATGTTAAGCAAATGGAAATGTTGAAATCTGTTGAAAATAAGCAAATTGAAAAAAGGAAAGTTTTTAGCCCCTCTGTGAAATATTTTTTTGGCCAAATATTTCCTAAGTCATGTTCGACAGACCAAGAAAATGTTCACAGTATTTCCTATAATTAAATAATTAAGTTTGGTTGGAATATAAGCAGGTTTTATTATTAATTCAATATTATTAGCCCCTATAATTGAGTAAAATAAAAAACAATAATTAAGAATTGTTCTTTTAGACTATCTTAACAAACCACTTGTCCAATAACTGACTAATTATCCTTACTTAACAGAAAGACCCGCTAAGGAGCTCCATGGTCCAAGGCCTTCCTCAGCTCCACACTTCAGGCCCAACTCTGCTGCACGGACCTGGCCCTCCTTCCCTCCCCATGTTCCGCCTCCACTCCATTTTTATTGGTACAAGAATGCAAACTTTTCACAGTTTGGCAAATTTAGACAATATATTTTAATCTGAAAGGTTTGTAAACAGCTTGAAACCTATTGAAAATGTAAATATTTTGCTTTCATAATAATGTCTCTTTCCAAATAGTTACCCATTTAAATAAAATGTAAAAATATATTATTGCATTTGCATAAACATAAACTCCACTGACAATGGGATAAAATGCATGATTGTTGTTGCTCCATGATCGCTAGCTTGAAGATAAAAGCTATAAATACATTTATTAAACCAGCCTCAAATCTCTGAGTGTCCTCATGTAAGTGATCAAGTGGCTTTCCCTGTACTCTATTCACAACCATATAGACTTTTTTACACCTCTCAGGTTGTTACGATAAAAATTTTTTTTAAATGCGTTACCATTCAAGCACTTAATAAATGAGGTTAACAAGAAATCTTTTAGCGAGTCATTCATAGAGCGTCACTTAATTTGTTTATAAATGAGCCATTTTAAATGAATGATTCAGTGACAAAGATCACTGAATGGCAAGATGGCGCCGACTATGATGGGTTCTTCTCGTTTATCCTCGTTCATCCAGTTCTGCTTGTTCATCCTTGTCAGTGTTTACATTCCTCCACACGCGCACGCAGAATACAGAAACTAGCCGATCAGATCACAGCAATAGAGCAACAACACCCGGACTCTGTTTTAATCATTCTCTGGGATTTTAACAAAGCAAAACTATCCCGTGAACTGCCAAAATATAGACAACATGTTAAATGTCCCACAAGAGACAGTAACATATTGGATCACTGCTATACCACAATAAAGGATGCATACCGCTCTATCCAACAAACAGCTTTGGGGCACTCTGATCATTGATTGGTTCATCTCATACCAACGAAACTAACAAAACAGAGCGTGATCTACAAGCCTGTTTCGACCTCACGGACTGGAGTGTTTTTGAAGCTGCTACAAATGAACTGGATGAGCTCACAGAGACTGTAACATCTCACATCACATTCTGTGAAGACGTGCATTCCTACTAGGACTCAACTCGAATACAACAATGACAAACCATGGTTCACTGTAAAACTCAGACAGCTACGTCAGGCCAAAGAGGTTGCTTACAGGAACAGGGGGAGGGCCTTGTATAAGCAGGCTAAATACACACGGGAAAAGGAGATCAGAGTGGCAAAAAGGAACTATTCTGAGAAACTAAGGAGTCAGTTCTCTTCCAGCGACTCAGCATCCGTGTGGAAAAGTTTGATAAATATCACAAACTACAAGACACCATGCCCCAGCACTGTAGACAACAAACGACTTGCAAATGATCTGAATGAGTTTTACTGCAGGTTTGAGAAAACACCCCGCACGCACTCTGAACTGCTCTTCACACCACCATTAACACCTCCACTACCCCCCGTCTCCCCCACACCTGCACTTAACTTCAGTGAAGATGATGTACGCCAGGTTTTCCGAAAACAGAAGAGGAAAAAAGCACCAGGCCCAGATTTTGTAACAGCAGCCTGTCTAAAATCCTACTGGCCCCCATCTTCACCCTGATCTTCAACAGATCACTGAAGCTGTGTGAAGTGCCCTCCTGCTTAAAGTGCTCCACCATCATCCCCATCCCAAAGAAACCCAAACTTACAGGACTAAATGACTACAGACCAGTGGCTCTAACATCTGTGGTCATAAAGTCTTTTGAAAAACTGAAGGACATCACTAAACCCACTAAACCCTCAATGGATTCTCTTCAGTTTGCCTACAGAGCAAACAGGTCAGTGGATGATGCAGTCAATATGGGACTGCATTATGTTCTGCAACACCTAGACAGATCAGGGACCTATGTGAGGAACCTGTTTGTTGACTTCAGCTCGGCTTTTAACACTATCATCCCAAAACTTCTCCTGCCCAAATTAACTCAGCTCTCAGTGCCCACCTCTGTCTGTCAGTGGATCAACAGCTTCCTAATGGACAGGCAGCAGCTGATAAAGCTGGGAAAATTCTCATCCAGTACCTGCACAATCAGGGGTGTGTTCTCTCCCCTCTGCTCTTCTCCCTGTACAAGAATGACTGCACTTCAAAGGACCCCTCTGTCAAGCTCCTGAAGTTTGCAGACGACACCACACTTATCGGCCTCATTCAGGACGGTGATGAGTCTGCTAACAGACAGAAGGTTAAGGACCTGGCTGTCTGTTGCAGTCACAACAACCTGGAGCTCAACACACTCAAAACAGTGGAGATGCTGCATTGTGGCAGCAGTGGAGTCATTCAGGTTCCTGGGCACCACCATCTCTCAGGACCGGAAGTGGTACACTCACATTGACTCCGTTGTCAAAAAAGCTCAACAACCTTCCAAAGGAGCTGCTGAAACAGTTCTACACTTCCATCATTGAATCGGTCCTCTGCACTTCAATAACTGTCTGGTTTAGCTCAGCTACCAAATCCGACCTCCAAAGACTACGTCAAATAGTTCGGACTGCTGAGTGAATCACTGGTACAACCCTTCCTACTCTCCACGAACTGTACTTATCCAGAGCGAGCAGAAGGGCTGATAAAATCACTCTGGACCCCTCACACCCAGCACACTGCCTCTTTGAACTTTTACCTTCTGGTCGACGCTACAGAGCACTGTGCACCAGAACAGTCTGACACAGAAACAGTTTCTTCCCTCAGACAATCCATCTTATGAACACTTGATGATAGTAATTATGAAACAAACATCACTACTTGCTATACACTTTTTATACACATATACACTTATTTAACAACATACTTTACATACCAATTTGCACATAACAGCTGCACATATAACGTTGTATATAGTAATATATCTGTACATAATATAATTATAATTATAATATAGTAATATAGAGACCTACTGGGGAAGCAGGGATTACGAGTAACCTTGGGCCGAGCGGTTTATGTTTTGTCATTTTGTTTTAGAAATAATAAATAAACCCTTGCTTACTTAATATCTCGCTGATCTGCCTTCTTCCTCATCAATCAATCCATGACTTCATTGCTAGTATAAATTACAAATTATTTTAAAAATAGAAATTACCTTTAACTTATAACTAAAAAACTTATTTATACTATAGTGAAAGAATACTACAATACAATGAAAAGGACACACTTTGTTGCTAGATAGCCTCTAGCAACAGGATTATCTTCTGGACAGGGAATTCTATGCTGATGTTCTACATCTTGCTGAAGCAACGATTATCCCTTCCTAGACTCCAGTGACCAAGACATAAATTGACTCTTCTCACAAGCCCATCTTTATCTTTAGTAGTCTCCAAAACTCTGGCCAGCTGCCACTCATTTCTGGGCAAATCATCAGCCTTTTCCATGATAATATCTCCTAGTTGCAGGTTTCTCTTTACTGTGTGCCAACATTGGTAGCAATGTTGGATATATACTCCTTTCGCCCAGCAACTCTAAAACTGCTCTGCGAGGTACTGAACATGATGCCACCTTTTCCTTGCATAGATGTCTTCTCTAATGAATCTGTCTGAAGGTGGTAATGCTGGAACAGATTTCCTAGTAAGTTATTACAGTATAAGAGGTGCATGGCTGAGAAGTGTGATTGGCTGTTTATGATTGCCATAGCTTAATAAATAAAAGTGAGAGTGTTGACCGACGAACATTTCTCACTGTCCTGATTTGTCTCTCTCACACATCTTGAGTGAGGGGCATTTAAGACAAAATCACACTGTTTGGCTAAGAACAGTCAGAAAATCTGAATAAATCTCATTGAGAGCTTTTTTAAAATTCTTGATTGACTCCTATGAAATTGGTGCCTTAATCACATTTGATTTAATTGCCCCCCTCCAAGGCAATAGAACAGCCAAGCCCATTGATGAAAGCATCTGTAGATATATCATCTAGCATTTCAAAGTGAAAAGATCTGGAGCTAAAACAGGTGAAGAGTAGGCCATACAATTTTAGATTCTTACGACCCTGTTTAGTGAAAAAGCACCAAAGCAGTCCATTCAGCCATTCTTTGTTCTTATGTGGATCTCCTGAGATTTTGACGTGCCACGCGATGTATATAAGATGTGACAACTCTGCTCATTCTTGGAATCCAGTAACCTTGTGATCTAATCTCATTAATCGTGAGACCCCTTCCTTGGTGCTCATAACATAAGGAAATGATCAACATTGTTATGTGATGATCTTTAGGAATGATCACTGGGGATTTTAGTGTGTTAAGTAAAGAAGCATCATAGAGCTTCTCTCCTACTTTTGAGAACTCCTTCTTGATCATGAAAAGCATCAAGATTATACAGCTTGCTTCTAGGTGACAGCTGAGCCCTTTTGCTCAATAACTTGATATAAGCATTACCTTGTAAATCCTTAATGATGATGCATTTAGCATTTTCTCAATCAGCTACCATACTCTGAGTGCTGGACTTGTGCCCTTTGGCTCAGCAAACAAGGCATGCCACAGTTTGTACAGCAATAGACCATGAAGATAGCTTTCTTTTGATGACCTTTCCAAAGTTTGCATGCACAAACTTTATATAAATGTATATTAAACTTCTCTAAGTTCACCAAATTATCTTACTAATGCTTACGTTGGCTGAAATGTCTTAAGAAGGGGCTCATATGCCAGCCTTCTATTTATGCACATTTCCTGCAGCTGTCAGGATTCTGCCACTCCGGTTTTGTTAATCCTTGTTTTGGTGGCCAGACACTAGTCCTGTCTTGTCTTGTATGTTGTGCTCGGCTTTAGTTTTCTCGGGTCGAGCACTCAATTTCTGTCATTGTGTGTTTTTTGTATGAGCGCTGTCTCGGCCGCGCTTGGACAGTGTGCGTTTCCGCTTGATGCGGGCGCGCGAGGTCGGGGCGTGTTTGCAACGCATGCTCTCGTCCTGGTGTTTGTGTTCGTTCTGTCTGCAGCATGGTGTTTCATTCCCAATGTCTCAGTCTAGTTGGTTTCGGTTTCGTTTGGCGCTGGGATGAAACAGACGTTTCATGTGTAAGTGCACAGTGAGTTTTTATTTATCGTGTACTCGTGTCTTGCATTCAGTCTTCTATTGATGTTGTGTTTAGCAAGTGGTACATGTTTACATGCACCGTGTGCTTTAGTGTTGTCATGTGATCACACGGTTAATGAGTTCTCTCATTGGCTGCGTGTTCTTGTCTTGTTTTATGTGAGCACATGGCTTGTGTTATTTGTGTGTCATGTGCTCTCCTGTCTATTGTCTAGTCCCACCCTCCTTGTTAACCCATTATTAGTTTATCCTGTTCAACTGTCTGTTAATTAATGATTTCTCCCTTATATTCTCCCCATGTCTGCTGTCCTGTGCCAGTTTGTCGTCTGTACTCCACTGTGTTTCTGCTCCAGTCCTGTCTTGCCAGCCCAGTCAAGTTTGTGTGCCTTATAGTTTAGTTATGTTTTTCCACCTCGGGTGGTTTTTGTTGTCTTTTTGTTTTGTTTTTAGTTAATAAAAGCCATGTTATGTTGCATCTGAGTCCTCACTCCCTTTCCCTTCCTGAAACTGTGACAGCAACACCAATTTCCCACTGAGCAAGATAAGCGCAATCAAGCCCTGTGGATCATACAGCAACCATGGATAGTATGCCATGATATGTTGCCGCTAGTCTTTGAGGTCAACAGAAAATCTGAGTTTGTCAGAATCAATGTGCCAGTAAATCCCTAAAGCTCTCTCAAAGTGATCTTCATTTTTATTTTTCTCATTTCTTGTGTGCGCTTATGAGTCAAGAGTTGTTGTCGATTATTTCTAATGTAGTCATGCAGTGTGTATGCTCCTGTCACTGATCCATTGTGCAGTACACACAAAAAAAAGGTGCTAAATAGCACCAAAAGTGGCTCTTTGGCTCATAATCATACCTTAAAAGATAGGTGCTATATAGTACCTTTGTCAAATGGTGCTATTTAGTCAATTTTTGGTGCTATATAGCACCTACATTATTAAAAACGATTCATTAAATTTACGAAAAAATACCGGCAGCTTTGGTTACCAGAATTATTTTGTTAAAAAATAGAGAAGTTTTATAGAACTGTTTAAATTTACGGAAAATAACCATATTTCATTAACTGATACAATGTTCATTTATAAACATTTGAGATTCTGAAGCTGAAAATGAAATTAAACTTGATTTAAACAACTGTCATTTGTTTCTAAAATAATATTTATAACATATTAATAATGTGAGCATATTGGTTTTGAGTACTGTTATAGCTCTGTTCACAAAAATGTAAAGTCATTAAATGCATTAACGTGTTCATGTGTGATTGCAAATAGATTTTCACTGCATTAGTAACTTCAAGTTACCTTTAAATAAAATACAGTGCAGGATAACATCAGATATTCTTATTCATCTTGGACCTAAACACAGATGCTACTATCCTGCACAATGGTGACACAAAAAGATTTTACAGTTTTTTTAACCCCGAACAGGATTGAATACTAAGGCAGTGATGAAGTTAATGAGATAATTATGTATCTAATTAAAGGAAGATTGAGAATTATTTATGAATAACTGTTAACAAGCAGAATCACTGAAGAAAAACAAAACCAAATGACACAAATTAAAGCCAAAACCAAAGATGAAATCAACTGAAAACAAAACTCTAAATAAAAATAATAATTAATAAAAAAAATAATTACACAATAAAAATCTTATTTCTCAGTATCTCAGCAAATGATCATTAAACAACTCCACAAACATCAGGAGCTTCACTTATTACTGACCTTTGACTGTTTCTCTCACGTGAACAAAAGCTCTTAATGAAATTTTTATTGTTCATTTGAACTCACCATGATGGAGGTCAGCATCTCCTTTAGTTGGGCTCTTCAACTGCTTATTTTAGTACAAGTTTTTATTTTGGTTGCTGTAATTAATTGTGTAGATCACACTATTTGTATAGCATGGAAAGCCAAAAGAAAATATTATAGGTTTGATGACATCAACTATGACGTTGTTGTGATTTTGAAGAAGCAAAAAAACCAGGAAGATTATCAGGTATTTTCAAAGCAGAATCCTTTAATGGGAACTCGCTGTGGCATTCATCGAAAGATATCTGAACTAGTGCAGCCAGGCACTCAATTTTAAATACAGTTTTTACAGACATAGGTGGAGACAGCTGAAACAAAGCATGCAATGAAAGCGTTGTTGTCAGCAGGGTAAATTGCATTTCTCTAGCCCTGATCTCATCAGCATATAAGTACCCATTCATGATAAATTTTATCATGAAAACAAAGCATACAAAAGAAGTACTGGAGTTAAAACCCATCCTGCCACTTGACCAGATTGAAAGTGTTACCTAGCCATTTGTTGGACAATAGACACAGCCGTGCTTTAAACTGACAATTTGCATTACTTTGGAGACATGAATCTATTTCACATAGGCTCTCTCAGAATGTATTTTACAATGTAATTTATATATTTAAAGAAATTTGTAATCTTTCAACATCAAAACCACCCTTAGCTGCTTGTGTACTCATTCAATATCTTGTTAGCTCTGTGTGAGAAATGAATAATATACGTAAATTTTATTAATTCCTGTTTGTTGACCCTGCATGGGAAGCTGTAGTACTGTCACATAAATTTGCTATTGTTTTTTTACTTAACTTATAAATTACAAGAAACTATATCAGTAACAATTAAATACATACAGTATAGCATTATTTTAAGATAAAAGAGTTAAGGATCAAGAGCTCAACTAAAGCAGCCTCTGATCTCCACGATGGTGAGGTCAAATGAAACATTTTCAATAAAAAATTTAAACCTCTGTTAATTATCAAATATTTTTGCAAACTCAAAAAGTCAGACTTAAATCAGCGAAGCTGGTAATGCTGTTTTAATTCAGTTGGTTTGGTGTGAGGCTGTTGCTGTATAGTTTTACTTATTCTTTCCTTCAGTGATTGTACTTGTTAACAGCAGGTGTTCATCAGTGTCAGAATTCAGTCATTTGTGGTCATTCACAATGTCTAGTGGACTAAACTAATCAACTAATTTAGGGATGAGGGTGTATGGTGAGATTTCAGACACTCTGCTTACTTTCTCAAAAACAAAGGTTAGATCTGTTACAGTTATTTTCTGTATTTTGTACAGAAATTAGCTGTTAATCATTTAACAGGTTTTCACTGTAGATTGTACTTCACAGTGTACTTTCAAATCAAATTGTAGCTTTAAAATGTTTAAAATCCTATAATAAATGCTTACTAAATAACAACAAACAATACACTTTCTAAATCTTTAATTTATTTGGAAGGAAGGTTTTTATATTTGTATATTATATTAAAGAATTTGAGCAGCATGGTGGCGCAGTGGGTAGCACAATCGCCTCACAGGAAGAAGGTCGCTGATTCGAGCCCCGGCTGGGTCAATTGACATTTCTGTGTGGAGTTTGCATGTTCTCCCCATGTTTGCGTGGGTTTCCTCTGGGTGCTCCGGTTTGCCCCACAAGTCCAAAGACATGCGCTATAGGTGAATCGGGTAAGCTAAATTGTTCGTAGGGTATGAGTGTGAATGAGTGTGTATGGATGTTTCCCAGTGATGGGTTGCAGCTAGAAGGGCATCCGCTGTGTAAAACATATGCTGGATAAGTTGGCGGTTCATTCCGCTGTGGCGACCCCAGATTAATAAAGGGACTAAGCCGAAAAGAAAATTAATGATTAAAGAATTTAATGTGTATAGTCATACACCCATGGTGCTTTACAAAAATAATTGAAAAAGTTTTTATTTGTTAAATATGATGTTAAAATAATTTAGTGTGAACTTAATGTGATCCAAAGCATTAAGACTCGCTGATTTTAGTTCTGACTGAATGGATATTTACTTTTTTAATTTAATGAAAAAAAAAAAACACACACACACACAGTTTATGTGTATTGAACTATGGAGGTTGTACCGGATTCCATGATTTTCAAACAGCTTAACATAGATGATGTTTTAGTAAATTGACACTACTTCTGTTCAGTTGTCACAGTTGAAGTTCATTTTAACAGTTTTGTTTACATCATTAATTGTGAGCATCATTAATTTAAATAAAAGACATTTTTTTGCAACTGATTAAAATAATATTTAACATAATATATTTATCATAAATAAAAAAAATAACATTTTGTTACTATATTTATATTTTGATGTTATTCATTTGTATTTTAACAATTAGTCAAATGTGAAAATAACATACAACAAATATACAATGCATTTACCATTAAATAAACACCAGAAATGTATTTAAAGGCACAATATGTGCATTAACAAAGATGTTAACAATGTAATAAATGAGCAAACATTTAACAAATTAATTGTGCTGAATGCAATGTAGTGTTATTTTGAAATTATCACAATTATTAACATCAATATTGGTATAGATATTACTATTGATATTTTAGTCTCATGTGGGGCAGCAAATTATGTAGTTATAATTACTTTGTTTGGCTTGTATTAATATTAATATTGAGATTTTGATCACTCCTCACTTAATGTAAGTGTGAGTATCAGATAAATAATTCTTTATTAATGGGGCACAAGCTACAGAATTACATTTATCTGGCCAAATCTGAAGGATAAGTGAGATCGAGCCTATTACTGTATTATCAACACAAGGAAGACACGATTGTAATAAATGAGTATTTATGAACAAAATAATAAACAATGATAGCAAATAACTACCAAAATGTAAATTAAGTGCATAAGTATGAATCATAAAAATGAATGAGTTGATGATTGTGATAAATTACTCTGTTATCTGTCTAAAAGCTAGAGTTCAGTGGTGTAAGGCTTCACACAAAAGCTTTTTTTATCCACTGTTCAAACAGCAACACAAGCCTCTTTACAACCACTCTTACTTCTTTTTGAGAATGTTTTATTCCTTTTCTGGAAGACAGGATTGAAAAGATGGTGCCTTTGATATCCAGCCCTGAATTGGATGACTGTGAGGTCATCACTGGGGACGTCATCCATTGTGTGACCGATATTTGCATATTCATAGTCCACATATATTTAATATTTAATTGTCTTAAATATTTTCCTATGCATATTTCACTTTCTAAATCACTTCCAGTTTACCCAAGGCATTGTGCTGAGAATGTAAAGATTAAACACCATAATGTATTGTACTTTACCTAAGTATTCATACACATACATTAATAAGCAGTGTTCCAGAAAAACAAGGCAGTTCAGAAGAACAAAGGACAGATGTTAATTTATTGATCAAAAGAACTACTGTCTCATGCAGACAACACTGACAGTAAATGCAAAATATGGACCATATACAATTAATATTTTTCTGAATTTAAACATTGTTTGAAACTTTTTGGATGTCAGTACATATAACAGAAATATGTTTTTATATTTTAACAAAAATGTTAGTGTACATAAACAGTGTCTCTCACAGTCAAACTGTGTGTTGCTTAAAAACCCACCTAAAGATCAGATTTGTGCTTTAAATAGTTAAATTTTCATACTTTGACTTGTTAAGGCTTATTTGTAAATGTTATAAGTGTTACAAACACATAATTAACCATACAATTGTTCATCATTTTATATTATACCATCTTTTTTTTCTCTTCTCTTTCTTTTACTAAGTGGGCAGTTTGCTATTGTGAAACGCTGCAAGGAGAAGAGTACTGGTATGGAGTATGCTGCAAAGTTTATTAAAAAGCGACAGAATCAGGCAAGCCGGAGAGGCATTCAACGAGAGGAGATCGAGAGGGAAGTGAACATCCTTCAAGAGCTCCAGCACCCCAATATCATTGCAATGCATGACATTTATGAGAACCGCACTGATGTGATGCTTGTCCTGGAGCTGTGAGTGACAATACATCCTCCCACATTTATGAAAAGTTTGAATTATACATTCACACAGCTATCTTCACTTCTCATTACAGTATATGCTGTAATTATTACAGGCTCTATACTCTATACCAGCCTTAGAAGCATTTAGTTTAGTTTTTTTTACTGATACTGTGTTAAATTTTCTGTGTTTAATTTCAAGTACTTGTCCTGATATTATTTCTCGTTAACTCCAAATCCTCCTGGCCTCATCTGAGGATCCTAAACTAACAATTGCTTTAACTTTAACTTATTCATTGGGTCCTGTGCATTAGTGGCCAGAAATGGCTCCATGTAATGCAGTCTGCATTTTATATTCTCTATCGTACAAAGTATACAGTATAACATTTTAGATTATGTTATAGATTAATATAACATGTTTATATTATCCCAAATCACTGTACAATGAATATAACAAAAGTGTCCAGATGGCATATTACTTTTGTTACACACATACACACATGGATGCAGACCACAACATCCATGTGTGTATGTGTGTAACACATGCATACACATATGGATGTTGTGGTCTGCATTCAGTGGTGTATGTGTGTGTAGACTTAATAAACCATCTGTAGTAAACACCCTCTCTATATGTGCCACACACTTTTTAATCAACACTACTGTATGTTTCTAGAAAAACATTGTGCAATTCTGAGTGTGCATCACTTTGCTGAGTGGACTTGTCAAACTACATATAAGAAACACACTCTTCCCTCTCTATTTGCACCAGGCACTTACAGACACTTTATTTTACAAGAACTCAATGAGATGATTCAAATGTTTACTTGAGAATGCATCACAAATCACATTGCACTACCTGAAAAATAGACTAACAGATGGATGGATGGATGGATGGATGGATGGATGGATGGATGGATTGAATCTTATCAGAGTTCATGTACCTCAGACAAACTGAGTCAAATTAAGAAAAAGAAAAGTTCTATCAAGTGACAAAAAAACTATCAAGCCTAGTTTTCTAGTAATTAAGGTCTAGTATTCTGGTTTTGCTCTGATAAATGTTTTTGTTTTTTTAAGTCTGAATGATTTAGTAGTTTTTATATAAATACTAATATTTAAATATTAAATAGTTTTTTTATGTTTAATTGCAAATATTTCTTTTTATTAATGAAAAGTTGAAACAGGAAAGATGCCTAATTCCCTTACAGAGTAAAAACAAATAACTTACAAAAACAGGTCAGTTATGTCAAAAACACACTCCGACCTTATGAATTAGATCTTGTACCTCAACAATAGTAACAATTAAAATGTTTCATGATGCAATGCATGCTGAGTGTGGCACGGTACAAAAATCCCAGCATGCATTGCGGCAAGAATAAATTATGTAATATAATGGTCTTACAGTTTTGTTTATTTGCTTTTAAATCTGTTGTTTATGTTGAGACTTTTAGTAGCCAGTTTGTGATATTTGTGAGTTAAACTGTTAATTTAGTTACTTGTCACTGTTGTTGAGGTTCATCTGCTGATTCTTGATGTCTCTTTGAGTCTAACTTACATGATAAAGCAATTATATACAAAATATTTTTAAAAACAGAATTTAATGGTACATACAAGGATGTTATGTTACATTTAACAATAAATTTTATTATTTTGTAACAGGTTCTGCCTCACTAAAAACAATATTAACGTCATGCGATTTTATTTAGTTTTTTGGCCTACTTGCCATATCAAAAGATATTTTTAAACAAAGCTCTTAAAAATTGCAGCAATCAAACTAAAATAATGAAAAAACCATAAGGGTTAACCCAACTTAAGCAAACTCTATTCTCCATGATGGTGACTTGAAATGTTAAGCTTTATCTCAAGAAGAACTTTAGTAGATGTTATACAAAAATAAACATTTTAGTATTAAGTGTAGCTGGTGGTTATGCTGTTTGTAGAGTTGTTTAATCATCTGCTGATATTTTGGTGATATAAACATTTGTTGTATTTCAGGTTATTTAATTACAAATCTGTGATTGAAGTTATAGTATTTTGTTACTTCATGTTCTGTTCTTGCTTTTTTCCTTCAGTATTTCTTCATTTGTTCATCACTAATCCTCAATTATAATTTAATTAGTCATATAATTAATTAATTTACTTCAGCTTTGCTCCATGCTTAAGACGTCTACTTCATAAGATGGCGCCACGGATGGCTGCCTCAGTGTGGAGCTTTTCAGCTATCGTAATGTTTTTTTTTGTTTGTCCTGTTTTGTTTGTCATACGCGATCAGTTACACCAGGGAAGAACTGCTGAACATTCGGCAGTGCACACCATTTAATCACCAACTGGTTTTTGATTTTTCTGGCGTTTTGCGGAACATTGTTGTCGGCGAAGTAGCTGCACTGCGGAAACGCTACAAGACGCGCAGGCATGGGAAGCGAGCCGGCGCTCGTCAGGCTCAGACACTGCGGGTTTAGAACGCTGCTGCCTAGCATCCATCTGGCGAATGTCCACTCTCTTCCTAACAAAATGGATGAACTACTTCTGCTCGCACGCAATAACAAGGACTTTACCAACTCTGCTGCTCTGTGTTTCACGGAAACCTAGCTGAATGAAGCCATTCCGGACAGTGCGCTTCACATACCGGACTTTCAGCTGTTCAGAGCGGATTGCGATACGGCATCAATGGGCAAAACACGCGGTGGTGGAATATGTTTTTACATCAACAGAAGGTGGTATACGGATGTAACTGTGTTAAAGAAGATGTGTTGTCCTGATGTGGAAGTGCTTTTTATTAACTGTAAGCCATTCTACTCGCCACAGGAGTTTTCCTCATGCATTCTCATCAGTGTTTATATTCTACCACAAGCACACATGAGTACTGCACTGCAACAGCTGGCTGATCTGATCACACACAAAGAACAACAACACCCGGACTCTGTTTTTATCATTCTCGGTGACTTTAATCAGGCTAAACTTACACATGAGCTGCCTAAATTTAAACAGCATATTACATGCCCCACCAGAGACAATAATATTTTGGACCATTGTTACACAACAATAAAAGATGCATATCGCTCCGTCGCCAGAGCAGCTCTGTCCACTGCCTGGTTCATCTTCTACCAACTTACAGGCATAAACTTAAAACTACTAAGCCAGTATTAAGGACTGTTAAGAGATGGACCAACGACACAGAGCAGAACTTACAAGCCTGTTTTGAATGCACTGACTGTGTTTTTGAAGCTGCTGCCACCGACCTGGACAAGCTCACAGAGTCTGTAACATCATACATCAGTTTCTGTGAGGAGTTATGCATCCCTACCAGAACTTATTTATCATTTAACAATGATAAACCATGGTTCACACCAAAATTTAGACAGCTTCATCAGGCCAAAGAGGATGCCTACAGGAGAGGGGACAGGGTCCTGTACAATCAGGCCAGGAACACACTGGCAAAGGAGATTGGTGTGGCTAAAAAGAGCTATGCCAAAAAGGCATTCTGCCAAGGTTTTCTGCCAACGACCCTGCATCAGTGTGGAAAGGCCTGAAAGACATCACTAACTACAAGACACCATCCCCAAGCATTGACGGCAATACACATCTTGCAAAGGAGCTGAATATGTTCTATTGTAGATTTGAGACTGCCGACCAGACACCCCACACCCGCCGTGACCATCTCTCTACACAGCCATAAACACCTCCAGCTATCCCCCTCTCCACCCTGCATCTCAGATCAGTGAGGATAATGTGCGTCAGATCTTCAGGAAACAAAAGAGAAGGAAAGCACCAGGCCCAGACGGTGTCTCACCAGCCTGTCTGAGAACCTGCGCTGACCAGCTGGCCTCTATTTTCTCACAGATCTTCAACAGATCACTGGAACAGTGCACAGTTCCATCCTGCTTTAAGCGCTCCACGATCATCCCAATCCCGAAGAAACCAAAGATCACAGGACTCAATGACTACAGACCTGTTGACTTAACATCTGTGGCCATAAAGTCATTTGAATAACTTCTGCTAGCATATCTGAAGGACATCACTGGGCCTTTGCTGGACCCTTTGCAGTTTGCCTATAGAGCAAACCGGTCTGTGGATGATGCAGTCAATATGGGACTGCATTATACCCTACAACATCTAGACAAACCAGGGAACTACGCAAGGATTCTGTTCGTGGACTTCAGTTCGGCCTTCAACACCATCGTCCCATCGTTGCTCAAGTACAAAGTGACAAGCTCTCTGTTCCTAGCTCTGTCTGTCAATGGATCACCAGCTTTCTGACAGATAGTGTTGCATTCTGTTCCTCGTCTTTCAATCAGCAGTCGAGTCAGAAAGTCTTGATTTCAAAAGATGGATTTATTGTCGGACAATAAAAACAAGAGATTAACAGACAAACAACAGTCTCTCCATGAACATCTGCCTGTCTGTCTCCCTTGTCGTGCTTTTATACATGTAGCTTCACCATCTTTGCATACTTTCTTCACATATATGGTTCTGTGACATTTACCTTCTGTATTTCTGGCTGCGTGCACTTTAACTCAAGTATATTATTGGCGCTTTGCCCATCTGACCTAGGTTTCATGTTTTGTCTTTGCTAACTAATAACTCTGCTCTTAAGGTTATACATCCACTTCACACTGCAGACATATGCATACATATGATTATACAGATTAACATGGTCATTGCACACTTTGAGAGAGTATATGTTCACTGCACACTTTTAGAGAATAAAAGTAAGAATATAATAAAAGAATGGGCAAAATCACATCCGACAGCCGCACCGGCGCCCCCCAGGGATGTGTCCTCTCCCCACTACTCTTCTCCCTATACACTAACGACTGCACTGCAAAATACCTCTCTATCAAGCTTCTGAAGTTTGCAGGTGACACTACTGTTATCGGCCTCATCTGGAATGGTGACGAGTCTACATACAGACAGAAGGTAGAGCGGCTGGCTTTATGGTGCAGATGCAATAACCTGGAGCTGAACATGCTCAAAACGGTGGAGATGATAGTGGACTTTAGGAGAAACCCCCCTGCATTCCCCCCACTCACCATCATGAACAGCACTGTGGCTGCAGTAGAGTCATTCAGGTTCCTGGGCACCACCATCTCTCAGGATCTGAAGTGGGACATTCACATAGACTCTATTGTGAAGAAAGCCCAGCAGAGACTGTACTTCCTCCATCAGCTGAGGAAGTTCAACCTGCCCCAGGAGCTGCTCGTACAGTTCTACTCAGCTGTCATCCAATCCATCCTCTGCACTTCAATCATCGTTTGGTTCGGCTCAGCTGCCAAAACCAACCTTTGCAGACTACAGCACATAGTCCGGACAGCTGGCACTACTCTTCCAACATTTCAAGAACTGTACTCTTCCAGAGTAAGTAAAAGGGCTTACAAAATCACTCTGAACCCCTCTCACCCAGCGCACTTCCTGTTTGAACTGTTACCGTCTGGTCGGCACTACAGAGCACCAAGCACAAAAACAGCCAAACACAGGAAAAGTTTTTTTCCTCTGGCCATCTACCTCATGAACAGTTAAATATTCCCCTACTGTGCAAAAAAAAAAAAAAGTGCAATACTTTCTCATACGCACTCGTACACAGCACCTTATAACAATTTACAATGCAATACTTTCTCTACACAGTTGTACACAGCACCTTATAACTTGTATATTTATAACAAATCTGTACATACATTTCAACATCCAGAGCTTTTTGACTGATTGCATCTCTATTTCATGTTTGTTGTCTTTTTCATGTTTATTCCGTGTTGTCACTTGTCACTTTATGTACACTGGAAGCTTCTGTAGCCAAAACAAATTCCTTGTGTGTGTAAGCACACTTGGCAATAAAAACCGATTCTGATTCTGATGATTCTTGAACACCCAGTAGTGTGGACACTTGGAAGTAGTCAATTAAAACTAAGGAATTTGCTCTGGGGTTTAAAGGGTTAAAGGTGAGATGTAAAACACTGTGTAAAAAAATATTTAAATAGTAATATTATGTTAATTTAAACTACGGAAGTATACTGTAAAAAAAAAAAAAACAGTAGATTGCTGGCAACCAAAGATGCCAGTAGTTTACTGTAAAGTCAATCAATTTTGCACTCGTGGGCACGCTGGACGGGGTCGGAGTGGACTGGTCACCGTCAGTTGTACAACCTTCTCAGAGAGAAAGACCAGATCTATGGCCTGCCATACAACACTGAGGTAAGACGGCTAAGCCGAGGTGCTGTGCTGAGGCGTTTCTATGATTTACGAGAATAAATTAAACAGTTCATGAAAGAAAATGGCAAACCAGTGTTAGAATTTCATTCCGCAGAATGGATGCAGGACCTTGGATTTATATTGGATGTTACAGAGCACTTAAATAACTTGAACAAACAGCTGCAAGGGCGTTACAAAGTTGTCACGCAGTATCATGACAGCATACATTCTTTCAAGTTGAAGCTGTTATTGTGGGAGACGCAACTAAGCGGTGGTGATGCAGCTCACTTCCCCTGTCTGAAAAATGTTTGCATGACCTAACGTGTGGCAGACATGAAGCGATTCAAAGTTAAAATAAATGGACTGTTACAGGAGTTTGAGCAATGCTATCAGATTTTTGGTGAACTGGAGAAAGCCTTCAAAGTTTTTTGCTCACCATTCACCGTGAATCCCACTGAACTGCCACTGAGCATCCAACTTGAGATTATAGACTTGAACACATTTTATCAGAATCTCTTGCCAGGTTACCCCAACTTGACAGCCCTTACTGCAAAACTTATGTTCATGTTTAGAACCACATATCTTTGTGAGCATGTTTTCTGAGGCATTGTGTGTTTGATTAATAGTTATGTTGTGCTTGTACTATTTTGGACACCCTGTCCTCAGGCTCAAGCTTTGTTTTATGTTGATTATATAAAAACAAAGAAAACAATCTGAAGTTGTTGTTTTTAAATTATTTTATTTTAAATCTGTTGTTTTGAACTCTCTACCCAGGTGAAAAGAAAGTGTACTTAAGTTGTACTTTTTTGGACGTAATTATCATTTTAATTGTACTATCCTAAGTAGATATTAAATGTGTTATTTTGGAACAACTTCAAGCATATTAATTGT
>CAIGQW010000473.1:2914108-2925026 GCA_903798125.1 Danio choprae | reverse complement strand
AGGCAGAAGGAATACGGGAGTGAGGTGGCAGGTTGAGGCGGTAGGTGACAGGGTTTATCTGTGAGTGGATGGTGTACGGCCCTATGTAGCGGGGACTCAGCTTTCTACAGGGCAGTCGGAGACGGATGTTCTGGGTTGATAACCACACTTTGTCCCCGGGTTGGTACACTGGGTTGGGTAACCTGCGGCGGTTAGCAGCATCTGTATGTCTCCGTACTGCCCGTTGGAGGTGGACGTGAGCTGAGTCCCATACCCTCTCGCTCTCCTGGAACCAGTGGTTTACCGCGGGCACCTCCGAGACTTCGCCGGTCCACGGAAACAGTGAAGGTTGGTACCCTAGAACACACTGAAAGGGGGTTAGTCCCGTGGAGGCTTGGCGAAGGGAATTCTGGGCATATTCTGCCCACGGTAAGTACTGGCTCCAGGTGTTCTGGTGATGGGCACAGTAGGTCCGGAGGTAGCGAGAGATTTCTTGAATCTTGCGTTCGGTCTGCCCGTTAGTCTGTGGATGGTAGCCGGACGAAAGACTGATGGATGTACCTAGCAACTGGAAGAAGGCCCACCAGACCCTGGAAATAAACTGAGGTCCTCGGTCGGATACGATATTCTCGGGGAGACCATAGTTGCGGAAGACGTGATGAAATAATGCCTCAGCGGTTTCTAAGGCGGTGGGTAGAGCTTTGAGCGGGATGAGCTTGCACTGCTTGGAGAATCTGTCGACGACCACCAATATGGTGGTGTGACCCCGTGATGGAGGCAAGTCTGTAGCGAAGTCGACACCAATGTGGGTCCAGGGTCGGCGGGGAATAGGCAATGGCTGGAGTTTGCCTTCAGGCAGACGGTGAGGAGTGGTGGTTACGGCGCAGACCGAACACCCCCGGACATACTGGGCAACGTCCTTGGCCATACCAGGCCACCAGTATTTCCCACGTAGGAGCGAGAGGGTTCGCCTGCTGCCCGGATGTCCTGAACCGAGGGAGGTGTGCGTACTTTCGAGGAGAATGAGACGGTGACTGGACGGAACGTAAGTAGAACCTGGTGGTAGACCCGGAGGGGCTGGCTCCTCGAGAGTAGCGGCTCGGATTTCTTCGTCAATCTTCCACAGTATGGGAGCGACGGAGATGGAGGGTGGTAGTATGGGTTCGGGAGCATCTGGAACGGGATCTGGTGAGTAAAGGCGGGAAAGGGCGTCCGCTTTACAGTTTTTACTCCCCGGCTGGTATGTGATGGAGAAATTAAATCTGGCGAAGAATAGTGACCACCGAGCTTGGCGGGCGTTCAGGCGTTGGGCATTTCGTAGATACTGGAGATTTTTATGATCCGTGATCACGGTGAAAGGAAATTTTGCTCCTTCCAGCCAGTGTCGCCATTCCTCGAGGGCCAGCTTGATGGCTAGTAACTCACGGTCCCCTATGCCGTAGTTCTGTTCAGCAGGAGTGAGTTTGCGGGAATAGTACACACACGGATGGAGAGCTTTGGGTTCGTTAGACCACTGGGAGAGTACGGCCCCCACTCCTACGTCTGCCGCATCGACTTCGACTACGAAGGGTAACGTAGGATCAGGGTGTCTGAGGATGGGTGCTGCGGTAAATTTGCTCTTGAGGAGTCGGAAGGCGCGATCCGCCTCGGAGCTCCAGACGATGGTTCTCCGACCCCCCTTGAGGAGTGATGACAAGGGTGAGGATATGGTACTGTAATTTTTTATGAAGCGTCGATAGAAGTTGGCAAATCCTAGAAAATGCTGGAGCTCCTTGACGGTTTGGGGTACCTTCCAGTTGTTTACGGCGTCCACCTTGGCGTTCTCCATCTGGACCCCCGCAGCGGAGATCACGTAGCCGAGAAAGGAGATCGGTGGAACTCACATTTTCCGGCTTTCAGGTAGAGTCTGTGTTCACGGAGACGTTGCAATACTTGGCTGACTTGGTTACGGTGGTCTTCTAGATTACGGGAATAGATGAGGATGTCGTCTATGTATACAATTACACATTTGTGGAGGAGGTCTCTGAAGATTTCGTTCATATAGTTTTGGAAAACCGATGGACTGTTTGCTAACCCATAGGGCATTACCAAGTATTCATAGTGGCCAGTAGGGGTTATGAAGGCGGTCTTCCACTCATCTCCTTCTCGAATACGGATCAGGTTGTACGCGCTGCGGAGATCCAGCTTACTAAACACTCGCGCCTCCCGAAGTTCCTCAAGAGCTGCGGGTACGAGTGGTAAAGGGTAAGCAAACTTTACCGTAGCCTCGTTCAACACCCGGTAATCGATACAGGGTCTGAGTCCTCCGTCCTTCTTGGTCACAAAGAAGAAGCTCGATGCGGCAGGAGACTTAGAAGGTCGGATGAAACCCTGGTTGATGGCTTCGTTGATGTAGCTCTCCATCGCCTCGTGTTCAGGACGGGAGAGAGGGTAGATACGACTGTGCGGCAGCTTGGCATTGGGCAGCAGGTCGATGCTACAGTCGCAGGGCCGGTGAGGAGGAAGTTGTGCGGCACGTTCCTTACTGAAGACATCCAGGAAGGCGTGGTAGGTGGAAGGAACGTGCCGAGTGAGGTCCGGGGAAGAGTGATCTAAGGCAGTTGAGTGAAGGGGAAGAGATGACTGGTGATTCGACGAGTGACGAGTGTGATCTCTGCAGGTCTTGCTCCAGCCGAGGATCTGTCCAGTGCCCCAATCGATGGTGGGTTGGTGTTGGACCAACCAAGGTCGACCCAACACAATATCGACATTGGCCTTGGGCAATACTAAGAGGTGGAGTTTCTCCCGGTGGTCTGGGGAGATCCTCAGAGTGACCTGACGGGTCCGGCGGGTGATCTGGCCTTCGCCCAATGGTGAGTTTTGAATAGTGTAAATGCGATACCGGGTTTCGTTGATTACTGTCGGGAGGCGATGTTTACTAATGAAGTTCGTGGAGATGAAGTTTCCAGCAGCTCCGGAGTCCACCAGGACATTAACGGGAAAATCACAAGAGTTCATCGTTAGAGTGGCTTGCAGATGAGGAATTTTACATATTGATGGAGTAATGGAACAGGCACTCACCATTGGACGAGGAGGACGAACTGGACAGCTGGAGAGAAGATGGGATGCTTCTCCGCAGTACAAACAGAGTTGGAGACGGAGTCGTCGGTGGCGTTCCGCGGAGGTAAGGTGGTAGGCATCAGTGATCATGGGCTCCTCCGAGTCGGGTGGTGATGAAGCAGGATGAAGACGAGGGACTACGATGGTGGTAAGTGATTGTGAAGGGTGAGGATGAGATGGTGCTCTGTGGTGAATGGTAGGGGTGGAACAAGCGTTGAGGTGCTGGGAGACGCTGATGGCTTTTCGGATGAACACCTCAAGGTCCGCGTTATCATCGTAAATGACCAGGTGTTGGCGAACGTTGGGTGTCAATCCTCGCCGGTATGCGGCTAACAACGCTACTTGGTTCCACCCACTACTGGCGGCGAGAGTGCGGAACTGAAGAGTGTATTCGTGGATGGTTAGCTTTCCTTGGGTGAGTGAGATGAGTTCGTCGTGGACAGATAGTGATGTGAGTGCTGTGCCGAATACCTCCTTAAAGTGCTCGGTGAAGGAGTGATAGGAGTGAAGGACTGGATTGCTGGCGTCCCAGAGGGCGTTAGCCCATTGCAGTGCTCGGCCAGTGAGGAGAGAGATTACGAAGGCGATCTTGGAGATTTCATTGGGGAAGGATGCGGAGTCTCAATATATAGCGAGCATTGCAGTATGAATCCAGCACAGGTTTGAGGATCGCCAGCATAACTGGCGGGACGGGAGAGAGCTGAGCTCGACATCGCGAGCGGATTTGCTGGAGGATTCACGGGCTGCTGGCTCAACGCCGCTGCTTCCAGGTATGAGTCAGCGGCGATCCCGGAAGTATTAGCGAGACCGTCCATGTTCCGGGAATCTTTTATACGGTCAGGTATCCTGTCACGGATCACAGAAGGTAGAGGCAAGAGTTCAGTTCACAGAGTGTTTATTAAACACAATAATCTTCGCACCGAGGTGCTAGCAACAGTTCAATGTAGAATCAACTGAGTCAGTAGAATTACTTCCCTTGAGCAGAGCAAGCCGGTAACAGGGGTTAGTCTCTGGGTGTAGCGAGTAGCAGAAGGTCTTGGCAGAAGATCGGGATGAGAAGACGGAGAGTGATGCGATCGTGTGAAGACGATACCTGACAATGAGTGAACGGAGTGGGTGAGTCTTATAGTGAGGTGTTGATGACTGGAACAGGTGAAGGTGATGAGTGCACAGGTGTGTATGATTAGTAAACGGGTGATTGAGTGCGTTGTGTATTGGCTGGAGAGTGTGACTGGTGATCGGGGCTGATAGAACGTGCAGGGGGTGTGACAATAAGATTGTCTTACCCTTTCAGATGATGCAGAAGGGCACAATTCACTGGAACTCTTACTTATACCTTTAGTAGTATTTACAACAGATACTTTTATTCTTGCTCACCATGCTT
The DNA here is from genome assembly GCA_903798125.1 of Danio choprae. NCBI lineage: Eukaryota > Metazoa > Chordata > Actinopteri > Cypriniformes > Danionidae > Danio > Danio choprae. The sequence goes on along the minus strand of CAIGQW010000473.1, from coordinate 2,920,564 downwards.
TTCAGTACTCTTTTAACCACTGCAGTACAACAATCTGGAATAGTAAGATCATCACCGACCTTAACAGCCTCAGACGTTTTTTTATTTTCTTGCTGTGTTCCTTTACTGGTCATCCAGATGTCTTCTTTCTTGAAAGCATCTCTTTTCACAATTAAATCTTTGTACACATCTGCAATTAGACAAATTAATCAGAGAAAAGCATAATTTGTCCAAACAATGTAAGTTAATGGTTAAGAGAGGTTAGGAGTTGATATAGTATTATACACTAGTAAGAAACTGCATTCAATAAATTTGCAAAAAAGAGAAAATAATTAATCAGTCTTATATGACTTGATATTGTACATCCAGTAAAACAGCTGTCTATATTAATGCTTATCCAGAAATTGTTTGAAGTGAGTTATTCATTATTTATATATTAGATCGAACCACAAGCACGTTACAAGGTCAGCACACTGTAATAACCACTATTCAGTCTGCAAGTACGTTGCTCATTACTCAATCATTATCGGCTGAACGGAAAACACACATATGTACCATCCATGTTGAAAATATTTTCTAAAGCCAAAGTGAACATCATAAGTTAGTTATGCTAAAAGTTAGCAAGAATAAACTTACCACAGAGAAGCAGTATTTTCGCTACCAGTTTCTTTTGCACCCCATGCCTGCTTCGACTCGGCAAACATATCTCGAAGTAACCCTCTTCACTGTCTAGTTGTTCGCGCGATCTGACCTGGTTTTCCAATCGTCTGGACGATTCCCAAACATTCTGGTTGACCCCCCAAAAAAGTAACATTTTTTATTACTGTGGTTGCCATTAGTCAAAAAGTGGGGGGATTTTTTTATTTTAGCCATTGAGCTTTTAATTTTGGATGTTAATAGCATATACTCAGCTGGTACAGTACGTAACTGAAATTTTTATCAGTCATTTTTTGTAATAGGTGTACCTTATGTTTTATGTAACTGATGTGAGTTTTAAAAGTGGATTGTTCAAACTGACTTTATAGTGGTGCACTACAAAATATTGAAAGATGTAAGATGAAAATATATTGCTTTAAAAGTATTTTTGGCAAACTGACTTATTTCTTTTGAGCAATGTAAATCTACTTGTAATGCAAAAAAAAAAGTTTCTGTTTTTCCCCAAGTACACACATAACTACATAATATATTGGCTATAAAGTTTTATTGCTAAGCATAAATAGCTTAATTTATAAACATAAGTGGTACATTTTTATATTATACTTCTATAATGCATGTACGTTTGACTTAATATACTTTTCAAAATATCTGAAATACTTTAATATATCTTCATTTTGAAAAATATGTTATGTTCATGGTTTAAGTTAATTATTATAGATTACAAAATATATTTAAAAAATTCCATATATATTTTGAAATACAGGCTAAAGCACATGCTCATTTGCAGTATTTAAAATATGTTTTATTATGTCTAAAACAATTAAAAATAACATGCATATAGTTTAAACACACTCAAATTGGCACAGTTTCACAATGTTCTTATACAAAGTACACAAAACATACTTTAAGAAAGAATCAAATCTGTGTGTTTTTTGTAAAGACATTAAAATGCATAAATAGTATGCTTGAGTTCTAGCATATTTTTTAAAAGTGCAATTAAGCATATTTTTTATCAATGTACTTGTAGTATACTTTATAATAAATACATTAAAATGCAAACCAACACATTTAGAATGCACTTTAAGTAAGTATGTTATGTGTGCTAATTGTGCTTTAAACATACTATCTACATTTCAAGTACATTTGTAATATATTTAAGAGCACTTCTTTTTCACCTGGGTATAGATAGTTTCCACCACATTTGGCTCAGAACCTGCTGCCAAAAAGTTATAGAATTTTCCAGTTGTTCTGTAGCTTGTTGCTGTGCTTGTTTATGGTGTGGCCGCTGGGCTGCTTGGCCCCGATAATTGCTGCTTGCAGCTATACTTATTATTATATTAAAAAAAAAAAAAAAAAAAAAAAAAAGTTATGTTGCAAACAAAGTTGACCAAAAATTGGTTCAGAGACTGTTTCTCAGCCAAACATCAATCAAAATGAAACTTAAAATTCTAAATGAACACTGATTTAAAGGTCCATGCCATGCCATTTGCTGGACCACCTGTCCACCATTTTGTACATTGTCATATATTTTGTAAAATATGACATTTGCACAAAAATCAATATGTGACATCAACAGCATGTGCCAGGCGTACACCAGTAGTTTTGATTTTGGATTACTTAATTTGATTTTTTGCCTTGGTTTGTCGATTCTAAAGATATATTATTTGCCTTTTTTTATGTTGTCTGTCCGGCATACCATGGTAAACGAAAAACAGCTTTTCCCAACTCTTCCCACACATCTTGTTCAATTTTGTTAAAAATGGGCTCAAATTATAATTGGACCAAGATGCACAAAAATAACTGAGCAGAAGTTGACCATGCCTGTTTTTGTTGTCTTTTATGAGATAGCTTAGCATAATAATATGTTAAAAGTAAACCGGTTACTATGCTGTTTAAGGTGACTATTTGGTTATAATTTGAAGTATAGAAAAAGTTACTTGTATTTGGATGAAAATATAGTTAAATTGCTGAACTGATTCTCACACTTGCACCTTTTTGTAGTAGCTTGGTGAATGTACATGACCAATTTGCTGCAACTGCAGAAGTTGTTGGTTTAAAACCAGCTTAGGGCAACATTAGTAATTTTTAGTGGCTAAACACCAAAGACAACATGAAGCAGAAGTTGTTGCAGGCATTGTGCTTATCCTAGAATTATTTCTCATTTTTTTGTTATTTGATTACTTTTTTTTCCCCAAAATTAAGTCAATGGCAGCCTACAGAAGTAAAATTAAGAAAATCATGACATTTGGCAGACTTATAGTGATTGTCAAAAGTAGTACTCTGACAAAATTTGGAGTCTGTAGATCAAACTCTATAGTGCCACCAGCAGTGCAAATATTCAACATTTAAACTGTTATTTAAACTATTGAGCTATTTGAGCTACAAAAATAAAAGTACAAAAGATTTCACTGTTCATGCTGATTTAAACCAACATCCTACATTAAAACTCATGATAGCACCATTTTGAAAAGTACAGTAATACATTTAAATGCTACTTGTCCTTCAAAACGGAACCAATTTTTTACTGATTTGGCTCAGATAATCTATGGATTGAGCTGCACAGCAATGACTAAGCAGAATTTTAATATTAAATTGTTCAAAAGTTATAATGTTGCAAACAAAACAAAGTCAATCAAAAATTGGTTCAGTGACAAATGAAACGAAAATGAAAAAATGAAAATTTGTCAACGAACACTATGATTTGAAGTGGGGTAGAAAGTACAACACCACCTACAGGTCAGGAGATACCAAAAATGCATGTTTATGCTTATAACTTTTAAACAGTCTGTCAGATTCTATGGATTGCTTGGGTCATGTGGAATCTGGCAATAGCAATTGTTCAGGGTGGGCTGGACCACCGCCATTTTGTAAATTATCATAAATTGCCATATATTTTGTAAAATATGACATATCTGCACAAAAATCAATATGTGACATTGACAGCATGTGCCAGAAATACACCAGATGCCAAAAATGTTTTTGGCATTAATCTACATTGGAGCAATGTGATGTGTGAAAGAATTTTGTATTATGGTTGTTTGGCCAGAAGTACACAAGAAGTTTCAGTACAGTGTCACCTAGTGTTCCATACATATACACACACACACACACACACACACACACACACACACACACACACATATATATATATATATATATATATATGTGTTGATGCGGGTTGACTTCACTGCAACAAAGACATGCAGAAAATAAAAAAACTAAAATCACCAATGTATCAATTCCAATTAATAAGAATTTGATGTTTTATTCTACCTTTTTCAAGTTGTGAGCTTCCATACGCGGGCAAATTCATTGATCTTTAAAATCACATCAATGGTGTCAGAATGTAGTTACAACTGACATCTCACAAATTTTTTTAACCAAACACTGCTTTTTCTTAAGGGAAGCATATTTACCTTTATATGTCGTGTGGGTTTCATAAGAGTATGGTTGTAAACTTCATATTATAACTTCATGGCATTTCAACAATCTGAAAAAAACAAAACAAAAAACAAAAAAAACCATGAAGTAATTGTGAAAAAAGCATACGTTCATGAAGCATATGAAGATCTGAATTTGATGTACAAATCTAAAAATGAATTCATGAAAAAGGGTTTACACAAAGACATAGATAGTCTCTATACTCACCTTTTGAGAGCAGTGAAAAACAGATCTGAATTTGATGTAGAAATCTAAAAATGAATTCATAAAGTCAAGCATTACTGCTAATAAATGGTTTACACAGCAAAAACCTTTTTTTCAAGTAATGTAGACTATGGACCCTATCATACACCCGGCGCAATAAGGCACAAGACGTGTTTGCCCCGGTATGTTGCTCTTTTCAGACCAGCGCAACCTTAATTTTCCGCCACATTGTTTAAATAGCAAATCCATTTGCGCCACTTTGTGGACTCATGGGTGTTCTGGTCTAGAAGACAGGTGTGTTAAGGCGCATTGTTAGCGCTTTGCTATTTTGAGGAACTAAATAGACTGCGCATTAGACCAGCTGAAAGCAGATCTAAAGTCCACCGCAAAGCACGCTAGTTGCACGTCTCGTTTACACATTGCTTAAAACACACAGGATGTACAGCAATACACAAATATCTTTACAAATGAAAAAGAATTAAAAGGAATAAAATATTACAAAAATTATTAGGCTACTTTCTACATAAATAAAAACCACTGCCTCCAGGCCTTCTTCATCTCCGTTTTTCAGTTTATTCATGACAACTTGCTTTTGTATAATGTTATTATTATTATTATTATTATTATTATTATTATTATTATAATAATAATAATAATAATAATAATAATAAAGCATATTTATATTAGTTTTATTAAAAACAAGCTTAGATTTGTCCACCTGTCAGGTTTTCGACCATAGGACGCATAGGACGTGTTTGAATACAACTCAAAAATTGTTTTTTGACCACACTTTGTTGTTATTGCTCATTTATTCATTTGCTGGAAATCAGAACTGAATTTAGAAATAGTTTTGAAACAAATCTTTGTGCTTAAACTAAATTATGTAGGCTAACTGATGTCTGTGGGTACAACACCGTTTCCTTATCCACGAAAGAGAGAAAGTGAAAGTAAAGGCTGATTAGATGAGGCTCATTCTTTATCCTTGCTGCAGATGGTCTGCTTAACCGTTTTCTCGCTAGTGAAGCCTTCAGTTTTTCCACTTACAAAAACTCCGCCATGTAAATAGCAAATGCGCCATGGCGCGATGCAACTGACCCTTAAAGGGAATAGGAGATTCTGAAGGGTGTGTTTTGAAAATAAACCAATAACTCATTAAGAGAATAAGCACAACCCTGTTAGACCATGCGCTGTGTCACAAAGCGTATTAAAATGACATTTTCTTGGTTTTGGGTTTCTTTATAAAAACAGGAGAGAGTGGAGCAGAGAATCATACCTGACGAAAACATTTCAAGTGTTGCATATTGCAGAAATCTGAAAATACATTCATGGAGCATTAACTGCTTATGCATAAAAAAAACATTAATCTAAGCTCTTAAGCAAAAGCCTTATATATTCAGTGCTTTTTAAGCAGCCAACCTCTTGATATTAATATATTTTAACTTTTATGTCTCAGATGGTTCTTGAAAGCCCCTAGCCATTAACGTTTTACAAATTATCTGCTTTTCCTCAGGGTATAATCCCCTGGCATAAGCTATATGCCCCTGGCATAATGATCATGATCAGATCTGGGGTGCATTTCCAAAAACCATCATTAGCCAATCAGTCACATGTTCTATCATTACAAACATAGTTTGTTGATTTGGCGTTTCCCAAATCCAATCGTTCCAATGAACATTCGCAAACTACGTTACAAACTTGTACGCTTGCAACTACACTTCTAGAGTGTTCCATTCCCAGTTATGCCCCTATGATTTGTTTCAAACATTACAAAATTTAAATGATAAAAAAAAAAAAAAACATTAAAGTCATCTCTCTTACGTGTATTTTGCTTTCAAAGTATTTTTTACAGTTCAGTTTTAGCGATCTTCACATTGACAATTGCGTTCCCTTCATACGCACTTTGTAAACATTTATGACATTTTGAACGCAGCCGTGGATCATGACAAAAGCTACAAGTGGCCTATTATTTAAAAGCGGAATTTACGTTATGTCTCCAAAGCTTGTGAAAACAAAATATATAGTATACGGTAATGGTTTTAATTTATAGTAGGCTATTTAATAAGTAATTTATCTGTAGCCTACTGTATATGACATGGGCCTATTGGTTAGAACATTTCTGCAGTGGTTTGAATGTGTCAAAAGTTGTAAAAGTAGACTTAAAAAAAAAAAAAAAAA
>CAIGQW010000473.1:2898758-2913708 GCA_903798125.1 Danio choprae | reverse complement strand
AATTTATATGGAAAACGAGTGCATGCTTTTAACAAAACTAGCCTAATATTGGATTTAAAAAAAAAAAAAAAAAAAAGTGTGCATGTAAAACAATATAATTAGAACAAAATAATTATGGGTTTTTTTCTCTAAAGAAGAAGTTATGCCGCCTTGTTTACAGCATCGTTATGAACGTTTTACACTACGTGGTTCAAACGATGGATCTGCGACAAAGCAACTAAGGTTTTGACACTCGTCACTACATTATTCTTTCCCAAACAATGCATCGTACTATAGTTGTTCAGTTGAGAAGTATGTTATTGTTTGGGAAATGCACCCCTGGACAATGTCATTATTGAGGCAGGCTACTGTAACTTCAAACTGTTACCATCTAATGATGCTTTAATGCAATCTGGATTTAGAGCATTTCATAGCACAGAAACAGCACCCCTAAGTGTTACAAATTACCTGCTCCTATCAACCGCTCGTAGCTGCATTTCTCTTAGTGTTATTGAACCTCAGTGCTGCATTTGATACAATCAATCATAATATTTTCCTTGATAGGCTTAAATTATGTTGGTATTACTGGAACTGCATTGGCCTGGTTTCTTGTCTTATCTATCTAAACGTTATCAATTTGTATCAGTCAATGAAGAGGTATAATACAGATTAAAAGTACACTGTGGGCTACCACAAGGCTCAGTTCATGGTCCCTTACTTTTTACACTATATGTGCTGCAGCCAAGTGATTTCATAAAAAAAAATAAAAAATCATGAAGTTTATTTCCACGGTTATGTTGATGATACACAACATTATAGCTTATAGCTCCTCTTAACCTGATAATTTGTACACATTCACGAAATTAACTAATTAAATTGTATAGCTGATATTAAAAATGAGATGACTACAAATTGGATTATTACTAAACAAAACTGAAGCCTTGCTTGCTGAACCCAAAAACCTCACATGCAAAAACCTAGAACATCGTTTAACCCTTGATGGATTTTCAGTTCAGTCCTTATCTTCATTCAAACATTTGGGGGTGGTTTTTGATAGCAACCTGTTGTTTGAAGCCCAGATTTCAAGCATCTGTAAAACTGCATTTTTATTATCCTAAAAAAAATGTTGCCAAACTTTGACATGCTATTAATGTCTAATGCGGAAAAGCTTATTCATGGTTTCATGACATCTCGGTTAAACTATTCTAATGCATTACTAGGTGGTTGCCCTGTAGGCCTAATTAACAAACTTTAGATGGTTCAAAATGCAGCTGCTAGAGTGTTTTCTAGAACAAAAAAAAAAAGTGATCATATTACTCCAGCTCTTTCATCATTGCATTGGCTCCATATTAAATATTGTATAAATTTAAAGATTTTTTTGACAACCTACAAAGCCCTGAATGGCTTAGCTCCCCAGTATTTAAGGAAGCTCCTGCTGTATTACAGCCCCTCACATCCACTACGCTCAATTAAATTTGGACAATTGATTATTCCTAGAATATCAACTGTAGGCAATAGATCCCTTTCATATCTGGCACCTAAACTCTGGAACAGCCTTCCTAGCACAGTTCAGGAGTCAGACACTCTAATCTAGTTGTCAACGCGGTTTCAGTTTACTAGAACTTTTATGTTAAGCTGCTTTGACACACCTGCAGGGGGAGCCGTAAGGGGCCGGTGCATTGTGGAACGGGTGGTGGTCGAAGGTTAGGACCACGACAACCCGATCGTCAGGCACAGAAACTGGCTCTTGGAACATGGAATGTCACCTCACTGGGAGGGAAGGAGCCCGAGCTTGTGCGGGAGGTGGAACGGTACCGACTAGAGATAGTCGGCCTCACCTCCACACACAGCTGGGGCTCTGGAACTCAACTTCTTGAGAAGGGCTGGACTTTCTTCTACTCTGGAGTTGCTCACGGTGAGAGGCGGCGGGCTGGTGTGGGCTTGCTTATAGCTCCCCAACTTAGCCGCCATGTGTTGGAGTTTTCCCCGGTGAACGAGAGGGTCGTCTCCCTGCGCCTTCGGGTCAAGGATAGGTCTCTCACTGTGGTTTGTGCCTACGGGCCAAACACCAGTGCAGAGTACCCGGCCTTCTTGGAGTCCCTGGGAAAAGTGCTGGAAGGTGCTCAGACTAAGGACTCCGTTGTTCTACTGGGGGACTTCAATGCCCACGTGGGTAATGACAGTGATACCTGGAGAGGCGTGATTGGGAGGAACGGCCTCCCGGATCTGAATCCGAGTGGTGTTTTGTTATTGGACTTCTGTGCTAATCACAGTTTGTCCATAACGAACACCATGTTCGAGCATAAGGGTGTCCATCAGTGCACATGGCACCAGGACACCCTAGGGTGGAGGTCAATGATCGACTTTGTGGTCGTATCATCTGATCTCCGACCGTATGTCTTGGACACTCGGGTAAAGAGAGGGGCAGAGCTGTCAACTGATCACCACCTGGTGATGAGTTGGATCCGCTGGCAGGGGGGAAAGCTGGACAGGCCTGGTAGACCCAAGCGAATTGTGAGGGTCCTCTGGGAACGTCTGGCTGAACCTCAAGTCAGAGGGATTTTCAACTCTCACCTCCGGAAGAGCTTTGACCAGATCCCGAGGGAGGCTGGAGACATTGAGACCGAATGGTCCATGTTCTCCGACTCCATTGTTAACGCGGCCGTAAGGAGCTGTGGCCGTAAGGTCTGTGGTGCCTGTCGGGGCGGCAATCCACGAACCCGGTGGTGGACACCGGAAGTAAGGGATGCCGTCAAGCTGAAGAAGGAGTCCTACAGGGCTTGGTTGGCTTGCAGGACTCCCGAGGCAGCTGATGGGTACCGACAGGCCAAGCGTGCTGCAGCCCGGGCGGTTGCGGAAGCAAAAACTCGGGCCTGGGAAGAGTTCGGGGAGACCATGGAGGAAGACTATCGGTTGGCCCCAAAGAAATTCTGGCAAACCGTCCGGCGCCTCAGGAGGGGAAAACAGCTCCACATCAACACTGTTTACAGTGGAAGTGGGGAGCTGTTGACCTCGACTGGGGATGTTGTCGGACGGTGGAAGGAATACTTTGAGGATCTCCTTAACCCCACCGACATGTCTTTCAGTGAGGAAGCAGGGACTGGGGATGCAGGGGTGGACTCACCCATCACCCAAGCTGAGGTCACTGAGGTAGTTTGTAAACTCCGCAGTGGCAAGGCAGCGGGGGTAGATGAGATTCACCCTGTGTATCTTAGGTCTCTGGATGTTGTGGGGCTGTCTTGGCTGACACGTCTCTACAACATCGCATGGAGGTCGGGGACGGTACCTCTGGACTGGGCAACTGGGGTGGTGGTTCCTATTTTTAAGAAGGGGGACCGGAGGGTGTGCTCCAACTATAGGGGGATCACACTCCTCAGCCTCCCGGGGAAAGCCTATGCCAGGGTACTGGAGTGGAGGATCCGGCCGATGGTTGAACCTAGGATTCAGGAGGAACAATGCGGTTTTCGTCCGGGCCGTGGTACACTGGACCAGCTCTATACCCTCACCAGGGTGCTCGAGGGTTCGTGGGAGTATGCCCAACCAGTCTACATGTGTTTTGTGGACTTGGAGAAGGCATTCGACCGTGTCCCTCGTGGTGTTCTGTGGAGGGTGCTCTGGGAGTATGGGGTCAGAGGCGCTCTGTTAAGGGCTGTGTCGTCCCTGTACGAACAGAGTAGGAGTTTGGTTCGCATTGCCGGCAATAAGTCAGACTTGTTTTCAGTGCACGTTGGACTCCGGCAGGGCTGCCCTTTGTCACCAGTTCTGTTCATAATTTTTATGGACAGAATTGCAAAGCGCAGCCTTGGGCTGGAGGGGGTCCGGTTCGGGAACCACAGGATTTCATCTCTGTTATTCGCAGACGATGTGGTTCTGTTGGCTTCATCGAACATGGATCTTCAGCATGCACTGGAGCAGTTTGCTGCCGAGTGTGACGCGGCTGGGATGAGAATCAGCACCTCCAAGTCCATGCCATGGTGCTCCACCGGAAAAAGGTGGTTTGCCATCTCCAGGTTGGAGGAAAGTCCTTACCCCAGGTGGAGGAGTTCAAGTATCTTGGGGTTTTGTTCACGAGTGAGGGAAGGATGGAACGTCAGATTGACAGGCGGATTGGTGCAGCGGCAGCAGTAATGCGGTCGATGTACCGGTCCGTTGTGGTAAAGAAGAAGCTGAGCCGAAAGGCAAAGCTCTCGATTTACCGGTCAATCTACGTTCCTACTCTCACCTATGGTCATGAGCTTTGGGTCATGACCGAAAGGACAAGATCTCGGATACAGGCGGCCGAAATGAGTTTCCTTCGCAGGGTGGCAGGGCGCACCCTTATAGATAGGGTGAGGAGCTCTGTCACCCGGGAGGAGCTCGGAGTAGAGCCGCTGCTCCTCCACATCGAGAGAAGTCAGTTGAGGTGGCTCGGGCATCTGTTTCGGATGCCTCCTGGACGCCTACCTAGGGAGGTGTTCCAGGCATGTCCCACCGGGAAGAGGCCTCGGGGAAGACCCAGGACACGCTGGAGAGACTATGTCTCTCGGCTGGCCTGGGAACGCCTCGGGATCCCCCCGGAGGAGCTGGAGGAAGTGTCTGGGGAGAGGGAAGTCTGGGGTTCTCTCCTAAGACTGCTACCCCCGCGACCCGGCCCCGGATAACCGGTTGAAAATGAATGAATGAATGAATGAATGCTTTGACACAATCTACATTGTAAAAGCACTATAGAAATAAAGATTAATTTAATTTAATTTAATTGATCATCTTCATTCGTTCAGTGTCTGCTACTTAAGTAGCCGGAGCCGTTGGGCCCTGTATATGATGATGGAGACTAAAGAGAAAAAAAAAAAAAAAAGTTACAAACAGTAATACAACTGTTCAAATTCATTATGTCAATAGCCAAGTATTGTAAAGAGGTTTAATCAAAAGCATTTTTTTGCAATCTCTTAAATGCAATGTTTATTTACCAATTACTCTATTAGTATGTAGAATGTCTATACTCATTCTAGCATGTCCTTTACATCTTCACGGTCTATGATTTCCAACTGAAACACTGTGCTTAGTCACTTGTTATGATAAAGGCTGATAGCAGCTCTTAGCTGACGAGAGAACGAGAACACGAGAGAGAGGCAATGCATTTTCACATGCATAATTTCATTGTAATATAAAAATTTTACAATAGCCAGTTTAAATTTATTTATAAATTAAAAAAAAAAAAAAAGTTTTAACATACAGAATGGGGAATACAACATGTTTTAACAGTATAATAAACATACAAAGAAAACTCCACGAGGGAAGAAAACAATAGACAATTAGGTGGCAAGCAATAGGGAAAACAAGAGTCTTACTATACGTCGCTTAGGCGATCAAGAGAAGGCAAGCTCACCGCGGCTGACTCAAAAACCGAGTGAGGGAAAAGAGAAAAAAGTGACGACTTAAATACACAGGCTGGAACAAGTCACAGGTGATCGAAATGAATGTAAACAAGAACACACGAGGAAGAACTAAGGCAGAGGGGAAACACGGGGACCTGTAGAGGAAGGAAGACAAAGCGCAGGATGGTGACAATAATATTTCAAAAACATTCAAAGTAGGTAAAAATTCATTTTTCCTCTACACACTACAGTACAGTAATTAACTGTAAGCAGTTTCCAGTTAGTTCTTTTAATTTTTTTTCAATTAATCTTTATTTCTATAGCATTTTACAAAGTAGATTGTGTCAAAGCAGCTTAACATAGAAGTTCTAGTAAACTGAAACTGTGTCAGTCCAGTTTTCAAAGCTGAAGTTCAGTTTAGTTCAGTTCAGTTCAGTGTGGTTAAATTTTTACTGCTGAAAGTTCATTAGTTACCACTACTGCCCTGTTACAGTAAATAACTGGCAATACTATTGCCATTTAGTCACTTTAATGGTTTGGTTACAGTACTTACCTGGCAACAGTGTGACATGCTTGACAATGACATACTAAAAGAAGAAACTTTTATGTTTAGGCCCACATCACATGTTTTCATGGACCCAAGTGATACCTTGACTTTGATAATGGTCCCTGAATTATTTAAACTTTAAATTATTTTCCTTGATGCATTACCACAGTCAATCACCAGCACTTGATCTGGACATGTAATGGTTTCATTCTGAAGTATTAATTTTGGTATTGAGCAAGAATACAGTATGTACCTAAAAAAATTTGAAAATTATAACAAACCACATGAAAACAAATCACTATGGTTTAACTATAAACAAACAAACAAAAAAGTACTACAACTAATGTGAACATGGTGTCTTTAATTTAGTGGACAGTTATGGGGTTGTCATGCACAAACCTTAAAATGTATTACTTTCATGAACCATTAACTGTCTGATAAATCAAGGTTTTTAAACAAAAACCATGGTCTCTGCAGTCACATTTGTAGAGTATTGGAAAGCAGATCTTAGTTTTGATGCACAAACCTTAAAAAATATAAATGTGGGAAGATAAAGCAGTACTTGAAGAAACCTTTTGCAGACATAATATAATTAATTTGACATTTTTAATTGGTCATGTGCTTCATAATAGTTCATGGAGCAAAGAGTCATGGTTGATGAAGTTACAAGTGTTGAATATTGCAGAAATCTAAAAATAAATTAATGGAACATTACTGTTTGATAAATTATTTAGTAGTAGTTAGAGTTATGTATTGTCTGTAAATACATTGTTAGTAAGTGAAGCAGTGAATGCAATTACTTGCAAAAAGATATAGAATGTCAAACAGAACTCGACACAACATAGTCAAATTACCTTGGTGAATTTTTGTAAATCTTGATTGTGTAGTTTTAATAATTTGTGATATTAGGAGACAACTGGATGGATGTGGTCTTTGTGCGTGCTTCCTATTATGTTGAGGAAGCTTCCAATATTGTTTGAAGTAGTTAGAATGAGGTTGAAATTAGATTCATTAAAAAAAAATAATTCTGAAATTCACTTTAAATTGTTTTTAAAAATTGTGTGTGTTTGGAGGGGAGGGGGGGGGGTTGTAATATATTATAATTTAAACAAACAATCTCAATGTATTAAGCTCAACGCAAATTACATATTATAATGATAATATACCTTTTCCAGATGTGTTCTACCATTATATTCCAGTTGAAAGCTCAGAATGAATGTTGGATTGTAAGGGCAAATAAACAAACAACAAAAAAAAGTGCAGTTTTACTTATTTCAGTACATGCCAAAATTTTTACCTCAGTGAAATGAGTACTGCTTGATGGTAACTGTAATATGTTTGCACAATTTCAACTGAAACATTTTCTGCATCTTTAACATAAACATGATCTATTGGTGTACCTTTCTCAGTCGTAAAATGCTGCACATATTGACTATACATGCATTTCCGTTAATGTTCCAATCGTAGATAATTTGAAATCTCCCATAATTACCTTCTTTCCTAAATGTTTCTCCAGCTCATCAAGAACATGCAAAAAATTGTGTCAAAATATGTTAAGTGGATATAAATTATGCCTGTACAGCAAAGCAGCATTCAAACCTATATCTGGAACCTGAAAGTATAAACATTCCAAGTTGCAAGCTTTTGGAATGAAGACATTAAAATGAACGGTTTCACAATAGAAGACTCCAACTAATTTCTTGTTTTAAATCAGTGAAAATTGTAGTACTAATGTAATAACAATTTGCTCTTCAAGGTGTTGGATCAAGAGTGATGTAAAAAAAAATGTTGATGTTTCAGACGGATTTGTCAATAAAGCTTTTGGCACAAGCCCAGCCTGCAGGTTCAAGAACCTCTGGAACCAGCTGTATTCTTCCTTGTTGAGAGACAACTAGGCAGCGCAGTTCGTCTTATGCGTGGTGATCTGGTCCAGCATGGAACAATCAGAGGCACAGTGGCCGCATGAGTGACCTGGTGCCCCCCACCCGCAGAGCCAAGGAGTCACTCTCACGTTGATGACATAGGCAGACCCATCCAGGCGTCTGGAGCCCTCTTCAACCTCCTGGATGGTCAGATTCTGGAACACTCCACAGCGGTGTCCAGAGATGGAGGTCAGGTAGCCCGTCAGGAAGCCATAAAACCGCCACTGCTGCCTGGTGTCTGGGTTGGACTCGAGGTTAGCTGGCAAAGGCAGGATCCTTATCAATTAGACAGATTAGACTCTTGTAACAAACTTCAAACAACGTGAATGGCTTAACCGAGAGCTGTTGGTGCTCCAGAGCAGAAACTATTAAAAAAAAATATATCCGTAACCACCATCCCCTCTCCAAGGTGGAGGGCATGGTGGGAACGCTGTTTTATTATATTTTTTTGGGTCAAGTTTCTGCTCTGGGGCACCAACAGCTCTCAGTTAAACCAAATAGGCGTGTTCTCCTCAGCGGGGGGATGGAGGGAACACACTGATCGACTTAAACACTTACCTAGACGGCCAGGGATTTTTCTGCCAGCGGTCTGGTGACAGCGTACCAGGCTGGCCTTCGAGATCAACTTGCCTTCTTTAGCCTGCTTGGTCCTCACCTCATGCACCACGACGTTCTGGCGTATGCCGCAAATCAGAGCTCTGACTTCTCTTTGTTTCACAGCCAGGGTGGTGCTGGAGAGGCGGCAGGAGGCCGGCGGTGTTTCCGAGATATAATCTAAGAATTGGGTTGGATGCGCAGACCAGGCTCGTATTTGCGCGGCCTGATTGAGAAAAAGGAGGCTCGCTAGGTCCCCTTTCGCCATGTACCCCAAGAACGCCTTGATCCTTGTCAGCTTGGACGTCACGTTGTTTCTCAAAAGGGCAGTGGGGTCACCGCCCAGCTGGAAGCCCTCTAACTCTTCCAAAAGCTGGTCTGCAGAATGAGGATGAAAGTCAAAAGTCAGCCGTAATACACACCCTCCCACTGGCCCAAAGGAACACAGCCGAAACCCATACTCAACTGAGGGCTGGAACAAGGTCCGGATAGGGGCAATGCTTGTGCGGGTCGTAGACTTCCAGAGGCACGGCAGGCACAGGACCTCTGACCGCCTGCCCAGCCCCTCGCCTGGAGGCCGGGTCGGGCAATGGTGGCGGTGCAGGAGGCCTCCTCCTCCTCACATCCCCCCGCCTCCTCCTCTCCGCATCTCCCAGTATCGGCGTGTGACTTGGCCCTAGGCAGACCTTACCCTCTTCACCTGCTTGCTTAGGTCCGACAGCCGGGCCTGGATGCGCTCCGTAGTGAGCCGACACCGGGGGGCCGGCGCACGGATGCCCGGCTTCAGGGTCGTCTGGTTTCTCTTCTAACAACGCTAGCCGCGAGACTATGGGGACCGCCGGGTGAGTGAACTGCAGCTCCCAAAATTCTCGGGCTTCCGGCGCTTTGCTTTCCACATCACCTCCTTCCGGGCCGAGGCAGAGAGCTCGGCGTGCTGCTTCAGGTGTCTGTCTAGCCGGGCCGGCGTCCTCCGACAGCCAGGCACCGGACATGGCATCTTCCACGTGACCAGAAGCCAGCGAGAGCAATAGCCTTTTCTCCTCCGAGTTTGACACCTTGTGAACCGCCGACAGGTGCAGCGAGAGCTGGCTGTAAGCCTTAAGACAGAGCGCGCATTCTGCCATGACCGTCCAAGACAAACGCTGTAGGGGGAAAGGGTCCCACACGCCATGTGGAGCAAGCCAAAACGAGGTGCGAAGTCATCCATCTTCTGCGTCATGGTGCTGGTGGTGCCCCCCCCCCTTTAAAGGGGAAGGACACCCCCTGATTCGGACACTCTTGCCCTGGCCAACTTGGCTCTGAAGCCCCCCCTCCTGGGGGCTATCCACCCTCTGTACCAAACACCCTCAACTTGCGAGGATTCGGACACCCTTTCTGGGCCATCGCATGAGCTCCAATCGTGTCAGTGAATGTGAACAAGGCAAAAGTCTGCCAAGTCCACAGTTTCCACAGCCTGGAGTCTTGGGCCTGGATGAACAACCCAAGTGGTGAACATTGCCACTCGCTTGGTTACAGAGAGGGAGCACACCAGAAAGACCCACCATCCCCCTTGCTCGACTTGGTCACTCCACTGGCTCTCGCTCAAACCAGCTAGCCCAGAGACCAGTCACCCTTTCTGGGGTACTTCTCAGTGGAGAACCGATGCTCAGCATACAGTTGGAGGACAGATCCTCCAACCGTACGCTAAACATCGATTCCCCACAGGGCTGTGTGCTAAGCCCCTTCCTTTACTGTCTCGCAGTTCCTCGGCCCCTTCCTGCCAAGTCTCATGGTTTGGGGCCGGTTTGTAATGAAGTCTTTTATCCAGGCACATGTGAGAGGGGGGAGGCCAAGAATGTTTAGTTGTGCTCAGGAATGATTGTATTGAAAGCTGAGCTGTAGTCCACAAGGAGCGTCTGAGCATAGCTCTGCTGCTGCTTCAGGTGGCCCAGCACAGCATGGAGGGCTGTGGCAATGGCATCCTCTGTGGACCTGTTTGCACGATATGCATACTGGTTTAGGTCGAGATCTGAGGGGAGGTAATCCTTGATATGATAGAGAACCTAGTCTCTCAAAGCACTTCATGATTACCTGAGTGAGGGCCACAGGACTATAAACATTCAGGCTAGTGATGGAAGACTTCTTTGGTACCACGATGATTGTGACAGATTTTAGACAGGACGGGATGACTGCCTGGGCTAGAGAGGTTGAAGATTGAAGATTGTGTTGAAGATGGGAGCGAGCTGGAGTGCACATGCCCTTAGCACCTTGCCAGGTACTCCATCCAGGCCAGTTGCCTTCCTGGGGTTCACTGCCAGGAGCACCCATCTGACATCTTGCAGGAGCTCGATGGGGTAGGGAGTAGGGCCAGAGCGGATGCTATTCAGCTCCTCTGCCAGTGGTGGCCTCAGGTCTCCTGTTGTCACATCACAGCCTCTGTAGTTGGTGATGTCACAAATGCCCTGTCACACCTCTCGTGTTATTGCTAGACAGATAGGACTCTAGATCTCCTTTTTTGGTCTGTCTTGACTTTTTAATTCCTTTTTTAAAGTTGGCTCGGGAAGCTCTGTACACAGCTCTGTCGCCTGACCTGAAGGCAGTATTGCAGGCTTTGCAGAGTCTGCGGACCTGGTTGGTTATACAGGGTTTCTGGTTTAAAAAAAACACAGATTTTAACATTCACAATGCAGAACTTTATGTAGTCTAGAACGGATCCTGTAAATATTTCCAGCTCTTGGTGTTCAAACATGTCCCAGTCAGTCTGTTCGAAGCAGTCCTGCTGTCTGGAGAGTGTATTGTCAGGCCAGGTTGTTACAGACTTTGTAGTGGGCCTGGTACTGCGTCTGAGGAGGGTGTATGCTGGGGAGAGCAGGAGGGAAAGATGGTCTGACTGGCCAAAGTGGGGCAGGGGTATGGCTCTGTAAGCGTGCTTAATGTTAGAATAAACGTGATCCAGAATGTTCTCTCCTCTGGTCACAGACTTCACATACTGGTGAAATTTTGGTAGTACAGATTGCACATTGGCATTATTAAAGTCTCATGTGATTATATGAACACCATCAGGGCCCGCTGCTGTTCGTTCATAGTGTTCAGCAGGAGAGAGAGAGAGCAATGTTTGCATTGGTGTCTGGCGGAATGTACTGTACACAGCCGTGACGATCACAACGGCTAGTTGTCTAGGTTAAAAAAAAAAAATGTACTCAAGGTCCGGGAAACAGTGTTTGTCAATTATTGTCCCATTGTTGCACCAGTTATCATGTAAATAAACACAGTGGCCCCCTCCTCTGCTCTCACCAGAATCTTTTGTTCTGTCCCAGCGTAGCAAAATGCGACCTACTAGCGGCATGCTAGTGTCGGGAATATCCGGGTTTAACTAGGTTTCTGTTGAAATCAATAAGCAGCACTCTAGGACATAACGATTTCCAGGGAGTTGTAGTTCTAAATAGTCCATTTTGTTGGTCCATTTTGCATTGGTGAGACACAAACTCGGCAGAGGTGGCTTGTGTGGTTGTTATAGCATAGCACCAGACCTGCAGCCTCGTCTCTGCTTCCTCTTCTTCCTTCGTCTGCACTGCCTCCTAAAGCTGATAACAATCCACGGAGAGCCTGCTGGTCTCGCTATCTTGTCAGGGATGTTGTATACATGCTGAAAAACCCTAGATGCCGGTGTCTGGTGATGTCTATAAGGTCCTAACATGTGTAGGATTTGATCGCATATCCAGTTGTGCACAAACAAACAACAAAAACAACAAAAATGAGCACCGAATAGGAGAGCCATGAGCTGCTACGACTAGCCATCGCGCCTCAATTTTGACTAGTTCATATACCTTTATTACTTTATTAAGTGGTGATAAAACAATTTTAAAAGTACAAATTACAATTTTAAAGTAAGTCAAAAGTGCATTATTAGATTTGAATTAGAATTTTGATTCAGCCGATACATTTTTTGAATCCATTGGCATTAAATAAATGACTAATCTAATGGACAAAAATAGACCAAACACGCAAGAGTTTCAGCGTCTTGCAACTTTTTGTTCTAAAAACAGGATAATGTCCTAATCAGACATTTCTTCACAAAAAGGCTCCTCAGAAGAGAAGGTAATTAAACTTAACAAGAACTGTGGTTATATGAGGAAGAGAACTAGAACTGCACCTTCAGTTATCAAATACCCAAGATTTTCACCAACAAAAGATCCTGAAAAGACCTATCATTCACTGTAACAACTTGTGGAGAGGTAAGCATGAACGCCCAATAAGGGGGGAGAGCATGCTCGGAGGCTAGTCAGCGGGCCAATCTGAAACAATGAATAACACCTGTTTTTTCTAGTGATTGGGCTGGAGAGACACCCTCCTTAAGGAGAGGAGAAGGAGCAGCCGGAAGAAAAGAGCATGCACACCGGCAGCTACAGTGTTGTGACCAAATATTGCTTTAATAATAAAGCCATTTCCTTACCTCATTCGCCGACCCTGTGTTCTTCTTCCCTCAACAAGAACGAACATTATTACACAACTCGTCTTACCACAGTATGTCAGCTTAAACCTTGATATTTTACAACTTATAAAGATATCTACTATAATGGTGCTGTAAAATGTGGAGGTAATGTGAGGAGTTCTTATCAAATTCCCGGTGAGGGAGTTTGTGGATTTTCGAAGAGCTGCTTAAAAAGATTATGTGACAATGAAATGTGTTTGATCTTCCTCCATTCGTTACAGTGTGTTTATAATCCATGTAATCAGTCACAATCAGCTTCAGCTGTGTGTGTAATCAGTAGTTGACCTTAAACCAGTGTGTGACTTCAGGGCATGATGGTATATGTAGTCCAAGTGAATGACAGGGAATATTCTCCAGCAATCCACAATGGCTACATTGCTGATGATAACAACAGAGCCTGAGTTCCAGATGCTCCAAATACAATCCAGGAGGGAGGAGGGGTGGAGGCAGATAAGGGGGAGGGACAGAGGGCCAGGTATGGAGCATGGAGCTGAGGAGGCCCTGGAACATGGTGCTGAGAAGACTCTGGGGTGTGTCGCCATAAAGGGCCTAGAGGGTGGAGCTGCGGACGGCCTGGAGAGTGGAGCTACTGGAGACCTGGATCAAAATACATCTGCGGGTCAAAAAACCCCAGTGGGCCAGAAGTCTCTGGGTCAGGAGGCAAGGGCAGGTCAGGCAACCCTGGTGGGTCAGGAGGCTCTGAGTCAGGAAGCAAGTTAATCTTGGAGCTAAGGCAGCACTGAGAGGTCATATGGCTCTGGTGGCACTGGAAGGTCACATGGCTCTGGCAGCACTGGAAGGTCATTCGTGGGACTCAGTTGGCAGCTCTGGCCATTCATGGGACTCAGGTGGCAGCTCTGGCCATTCGTGGGACTTAGGTGGCTGCTTCAATGGCTCTAGCAGCGGTAGCTCAGGCAGCGACAGAGACTTTCCACACAATTCAATAAATTAAATTCATCTTTATTTCTATAGCGCTTTTACAATGTAGATTGTGTCAAAGCAGCTTAACATAGAAGATTATAGTAAATTAAAACAGTGTCAGTCCAGTTTTCAGAGTTTAAGTTCAGTTTAGTTTAGTTTAGTTCAGTTCAGTGTGGTTAACTGAACTGCTGAAAGTCAAAACATTGAGGAGCAAATCCATCGATGCGTAGCTCCACAAATCCCGAACCATGCAAGCCATTGGCGACAGAAGCTAGGAACAAACTTCACCAACTGATGAAAGTGAAGGGAAAAAAACCTTGAGAGAAACCAGGCTCAGTTGGGCACGACCATTTCTCCTATGGCTAAACTTCTTGTGCAGAGCTGCAGTCTAAGCGCCAAAGGCTGGAGAAAGCTGGACGTCCATTGTGGAGCAGGTGCAGGTGGGAGAGGTCAAAGGCTGGTGTACAGGCTGGTCCTTCAGGATCAATGCGAAGACTGTCACTGGGGTCTTACAGGAATCAGTCGCATACTCCTCCATGACCACCACAGCAGCTGCTCAGGATACGGCCTGGTCCAGGATTATAGAAACCCCTAAATAATGCAGACTAACAATGCTTTAGAGGATTTGGATTTCAAAAGCATTTGTGTTTTATGTGTATGCTAATGCAATGAGATATTCAATCTCTTCAGTCTTTAATCTAGTTTTAAACTGACAGAGTGTGTCTGCTTCCTGAGCTGTGCTAGGAAATGAAATGAAAGAACTGGAGTAATATGATCACATTCCTTTTTTCTAGAAAGCACTCTAGCAGCTGTATTTTGAACTAGCTGAAGTTTGTTAATTAGGCCAACAGGGCAACCGCCTAGTAACACATTACAATAGTCTAACTGAGAGGTCATGAAAGCATGAATAAGCTTTTCCGCATCAGATATTGATAGCATATGTCGAAGTTTAGCAAAATTTTTAAGATGAACAAATGCAGTTTTACAGATGCTTGAAATCTGGCCTTCAAATGACAGGTTGCTATCAAAAATCACCCGCAAGTTTTTGACTGAAGATAAGGACTAAACTAAGAATTCATCAAGGGTTAGACAGTGTTCTAGGTTTTTGCATGTGAGGTTTTTGGGTCCAATAAGCAAGACCTCAGTTTTATCTGAATTTAGT
>CAIGQW010000473.1:2838264-2878758 GCA_903798125.1 Danio choprae | reverse complement strand
TCTAGTTCAGATATCTCTAATATGAGTAACAATTACAAGTTAACGTTTAAACAATGTCCATCAAGGCCCCCTCATTGTTAAACACAGATTGTTGCATGCAACATTTTTCTTCTGAAATCAAAACCCTATTCCCCTTTTCACTTTTTAGTTCTTTAAATCTGGAGAAACAGTTAAAGTGCCTTTACCATCACAAGCAGATTCTGGCAGAGCAACAAAACTTGTAAGCAAAAATCAATGCTCACCTGATTTTCGTGGCCACGGTTCTGTTGCTCTTCCAGCCCCGCAAGCGTGGTATTCACTGTCCTGCTCCTTTCCCTCCTGGCTGGCTCGCCAATAATGTAGCAGTTTTTTCTATCTTCAATCATCAGCCAAGTTTGATGGTTTTGATTTCAGAAGAGTTCTTTATTGTCGACAACAAAGGAGATTTTCAGGAGACCCTCAGCAGCATCTCTGCCTGAACAATCTGACTCACTGAGGCTCTTGTCTCCTTAAATACACTTTTGCATCTGTTTTTCACATTGTTCTACAGATGTCACACCAGGTCAAACTTAGTTTTAACCCCCAAGACCTTTAACTATATATCTTGTCCATCTATAGTTAACTGTTTTACCAGGTGTTATCCCTTTCCTTATGCATCCCTTGGGACCCCTTAGTTGTTTACTCAGGCCATCTCTTCTTTCTAACTCTACATAGTACTTTGCTTATTCTAATGGTATGTAAGTTTACAAGCAGATTATGCACATACAAGTTGATTATATATATATATCTTCACACTTTAAAAAGTAAAAAATCCACTTCATATTCCCTCCTCTTAAGACTTTAAGTCTTAATATTCTTGCTTTTGGCCCATAGTGCAACTTCATGATTCAGCCCTAAGTTATACTACCTAATGACAAATCTGTGTCACAGTATTATTACAAATGACCAGATCATGTAATTGCACTTTGGAATAGAGCCGAGCCAAACATCTGTGTCCGGTTTTAACAAGAACACAGTAAAAGACTCGATTCTATTTTGTTGTTATAGCACAGGAGGTAATGTTTTAAGCATAAATGTGGTTATACATTTACTTCTGGGGGTTACAGTCATTTAACACATAGTATAGAAAAAATAAAAACAAATCAAAGAATACACATACACAATCATAATACATTTTCAATACTCACTATTCTAAGCTACCAATCACACACATAATAAGTAGAAAAAGTTGATCTTCAGCCCAGATACTTTGCGTATCGTAGAGAGCCGCCGTTTTGGGGTAGAGGTTGACTAGCACTTACACCCAAGGCATGGATCCTCTTTATTCATCATCCTTCTCCTCATCTGAACTATCTGAGTGTTCATCACTTGTTGATACAAAATTTGGTTGATAAGCCCATTTTTGAGGTAAATTATTCTGATTATTTACTAGCATTAATTTATCACTTTCCTGATATTGTAGTATTGCCATTTGTTTTACTGTGGCTTTGATGACTAATGATCTTATTATAGGAAAAACACAACAAAATAATAATCCTCCCATTACCATTCCAACTCCTAAAAACATTCCTATTTTTGCTAACCTAGCTCCCCATGCACCAAATTTTAGATCAAACCAATCCCATATCTTTTCATCTTTTCCTGCATTTGTAGCCATTTCTTCTTGTAATTTTTTCAATTTTGTCATGGCTTTTGTAAATGTTCCTTCTGGTGCAGTATTATTTGGAATATAAGTGCAACATTGGCTACCGAAGAAAACACACACACCTGATTTATCTGCTAATATCCAATTGAGTGCTAATCTATTTTGCCAGGTCATCTTACTTGTTGCATCTAATTGTTCTCCTAATGACATTAAGGCTTCGTTAGTGTAATTGATAAATCGCTGCTGATTGTAGTAAATATAATTTATCCATTCTGCATTTTTATTTGGAGAAATCCAAATAAGTATTGATTCAAGTCCTGATTTAACTTCATCTCTTGCTTTGAATTTATTTGGTATACCTCTGGGTTGCCCTATTGCATCTATATATACTTGCGGATCAGGGGTATAACTTCTTTTGACCCTATGGTTAATTTTGTCATTATTTCCAAAAGTAGTTTCTAAATCCCATTCTATTATTTGAACTTCTTGTACTATCCTTACTCTAGTGCATTTTCCTCTCCATCCTAGGGGTAAGGAAGATAAAAGCTTCCTGTTTCCACACACCCAAAAGAAATCTGCTAACGGAAGAGTTTGATCTTTATACTTGTCTATGTCTGGTAATGCTATGGTCTGATTTTCACAATTTTCGGCTGGAATAATTATTTTTCCATTTTGTGTTCCTGTTCCTCTACAGGGTGGAAAGTCACGAGAATCATCAAAACTTCTAACCTTTTTTGTATCTAAATTCCAAATAATACTGCATTTTCCTTTAAAATGCCCCACATTAATGCCTCCTATTGGCTTAACAAAGCACTCATACTCTTTACTATAATCAATAGTATACCATAATGGGATCTCTACTGGGCCAGTCTGCACCTTTAGTTTTTCACTGATGCCATAAGTTCTACATTTAGACCTTAATCTAGCTACATGTTTATAGAGGAGATGGTGTTTAGAATGGCTTAGGGAGCCTAAGCATTCTGCAGGACAAAAAAGCCTCAAGTCTTTCTCCATATGGCAAAAATCTCTGTTGAATTGAGCACAATGTTCATATGTGTATGGATTAGGAACTACTACGACTTGGCTCATAGGTGTCTTCGTACAGAACAAACAGTCTTTCTTTTTTATTTCTGCTGTAGTATATACTGCCCATTCAAACCACTGATTACTTTGTGCTATTTCCCAAAGTTCATCCAGTTTAATGGTGTCTTCATATATACTGTAATTTATTTCTACATTCCGCCTTTGCTTTCCGGACACTTCTACTGTCAATTCGGCTAGGCTTGAATTAGTGTTTTGCTCCATTACTGACTGAATTGTTGTTGATAAAGATGTGTAGTTGAGTGTTTGATTCATGTAACTCAAAGTTATATTGTCTTGTGGAGCTAAAGTAGGGTAGCTAGAGTTCTTAGGTTCTGAAGTCATGAGGTCTTTTACAGCTTGAGAGGTATGACTAAAAGGTTGAATCGTTGGATGTGCAGTGGTGGTGTTTTCCCTCCCTTCAATTTGTTGCATCTGTATAATATGTATGCATACTATCATAGATATGAGTGTTATGCTTCTATTCACTTCCTTCAACCACTTTTTGCACATCATTGTCTCCTGCTCTGAGGTCTCCTTGCTCACTAGTTTCTAGCTGGAGCTCTTCTCCTCTGGACTTTTCTTTCGGAACCCTTGTGCAGTGATTCAGATGATACCAGCAAGTGCTTCCTTCCACTTGGACCGCTGTTGGAGTTGCTCTTATGACTCGATATGGTCCTTCTCTCCTGGCCTCATTCCATTTCCTCCTGAACACCCTTAGATACACCTGGTCACCTGGCACAACTGGACCTGGCGTCTCAGCTTCCTCACGAGTCTTCTTTCTGGCTTCCTGCACATAAATAGCTTTGTGTATGGCAGTTAGATTCTTCATGTATGACCGTAATTCCATTTGCAATTGTTCTAATGGGGGTCCTTTATAAGGACCACGGCAAAACGGCACAGGCATAGGACGACCAGTTAACATTTCATGCGGTGTTAAATGTGTGTTCCTGTTAGTTTGCATGCGATAACTCATTAGAGCAAGAGGTAAAGCATCAACCCAGTTAAGTTTAGTACTTGCACATATTTTATTGAGTTTGGCCTTGATGGTTCCGTTGACTCTTTCAACCATTCCTTGAGATTGTGGATGGTAAATGCATCCTAATCTTTGCTTAATTCTCAATTGTTGCAATACTTGTTTAACTGTCTTCTGAATGAAAGCTGATCCATTATCTGAACTTATTTCTGATGGTATTCCAAATCGCGGAATTATTTCTCTTGTCAGAAATTTTATAACAGTTCCTGCTCCCTGATCTGCTGATGGCACTGCCTCCACCCACCTGCTAAACCTGTCAATTACCACAAGCATGTATCTCTTGCCTTGCACTCGTTTTATCATATCCACATAGTCCATAACTAAGTGTTTAAATGGCCCTTCTGGTACGGGTATATGACTTATTGGTGTTGCTGTTCCCTTTCTTACATTGTATTTTGCACAAATTTCACATGTAGACAAAAATTCACCAACCATTGCATTCAAATAAGGGGACCAATATCCTTGCTGTTTAATTTTCCTTATCACTTCACCTTTTGCACAATGATCAAATCCATGTGCATCTGCAATGAGAATATTTAGCAGTGACGTTGGTGCAACAATTAGCCCCTCATGAGTACGCCAAATATTTAGTGAATCTTTTTTAGCTCCTCTTTTATGCCACATAGATTGTTCATATACACCTGCTTGCTGTTGAATTCGCACAATATCATCTAATTGTGGTTCAGGTTCTATAAGCACTATAGGAGTTAAAATTGCTACCTGACATCCTGATGCTTTTTTAGCTTCTGAATCAGCTACATTATTTCCCTTAATGACAAAATCATTTCCTTTTTTATGAGCTTGACATTTGATGACTGCTAGTCGTTTTGGTTGCATCATAGCTGAAATTAATTGACCTATTTGCTCAGTATGTTGGATAGGAGACCCATCTGTTTTCTTGAACCCTCTTTGTTTCCACACTGCCCCAAACAAATGACATACACCATGTGCATATGCTGAATCAGTGTAGATGTTAGCTGTTTGTCCTTTTGCTAACTGACATGCAGCTGTAAGAGCTTTTAATTCGGCTAACTGAGCAGAGCAAGGTTGTACACACTGTTGGGATATTACTGGTATAAAATTCTCTTTTTCCTTTTGTACTACTGCATATCCTGTATGAATCCCTAAATGGTCTCTAAAACTAGAACCATCCACAAAATATGTGACTTCTGTCTCCGGAAGGGGTGTCGATTCTAGATCTGGTCTTAATCTAGTAAATGCCAATGAGGTTGCTACACAGTCATGTGGTTCTCCTTCAAAATCCAATGGAATTAACTCAGCTGGGTTAACTGTCTTACATCGTTTAATGGTAATGTCTGGATAAGTCAAAAGTGTGTAGTATGCCAAAATGCGGGCCTGAGTAAGCACAAATTTCCCTTGCTCTATTAATTCCACTGTTTTGTGAAGTGTATAAATAGTCACTGGATACCCCATGGTTATTGTTGATGCTTTCTCATAAGCATAATACATTGCTGCCAACCCCTGTTGATGACATGGTGGGTACCCCTGTGCTGTATTGTCTAACTTAGCACTATAGTATGCTATAGGCTGTTTTTTCCTCCCACTACACGTGTCTTGCAATAATACAGCTGATGCATAACCATCAGCTCTATTTGCTACGTACAAGAAAAATTCTTTGGAATAATCTGGGTTTCCTAGTGCAGGTGCTTTTTGTAGTTCTTTTTTTATTGACTCAAAGGCTAAGATTGCATCTGTGCTCCATTTTACTGGATTTTTTAAGTGTTCTACTCCTGCCTCTTTCATGATTTCTCTCAAAGGTGCTGTTTTTATGGCATAATCCTCAATCCAATCTGCACTGAAACCAGTCATTCCTAGAAATGTCATCATCTGTCCTACTGTCTGTGGCATTGGTGTTTTACTTATGCCCTCTAATTGATCTGGAGCTATAGCTCGTGTGCCAAAGGCAATCAATCGTCCTAAATATTCAACCTGCGGCTGGCAGTATTGTATTTTATTTTTAGATACTTTGTGACCTCCTTCAGCTAACTTAGTAAGTACTTTGATGGAATCTCTATGGCATTGTTCCAAGGATGGAGAGCAAACAATTAGATCATCTACATATTGTATTAATGTACTATCCATCATCAGCTCTTCCAAATCTGCTTTAAGAACTTGATTAAATACATGTGGAGAGTGCTTAAATCCTTGTGGCATTCTAGTGTATGTATACTGTTTACCAGCATAGGTAAATGCAAACAAGTATCTACTTTCCTCTGCTAATGGCACACTGAAATAGGCTGAACACAGATCAATTACCGTAAAATACTTGGCATCAGGAGGGATATTTGTCAGTAGAGTATGTGGATTTGGAACTTCAGCTGTAAAATCCTCCACTATATCATTGATTGCCCTGAGATCATGCACTAGACGCCATCTATTTTTGTCTGATTTGATTACAGGCAAAATTGGAGTATTACAGTAACTGGTTGTTTCTACCAATACTCCTGCTTTCACTAATCCTTCAATAGTGTTTCTTATACCTGCTTCAGCATCAGGTCGTAAAGGGTACTGCGCTTTTCTAGGCAGCTGTGCATTTGGTTTAGTTCTAACCCTCACTGGGCTGGCAGATTGAATTAACCCAACATCTGAATCATGTAACGACCATAATTTATTTGGTACTTGACTTTCCATTTCCTTAAATAGTTCAGTTTCTGAACTATCTATCAATTCTGTCATTGCCTTCATTGGTGTCATTTTTTCTTGACTCAGAATTACTTCTTGAGGTATTCCCTGCAATTTGGTTGCACATACAATTTTGATGTAATCTCTATCAGAAGACTGAAAAATCAATGGATGTTCTGTAGCCTCCCACCTGCTCTGTTCAGCCTGTTTCATCATTGGGCCTAAATCTTTTGTTTCCCAATTTTTCCCTACATACATAGCTATATGTGGAACTGAATCTATTACATTAAACCATTTCTCCACAAACCCTTCTCTTGGTACATGTAATGCTGTTCCCTGTTGCCCTATAATCATGTATTGTGAAACAATTTCAATTTTTTGTCCTTCAGTATTTTCCTGCCATTTCTTTTCTATGTCCAAATCTCTTGTTGGATCATACATCATTGTACAATGAAACCCTGCGTTTGGCATTTGTGATTCAGGAATTTGTGCCTCAATGTATTTTCCCCATTTATTTATTGTCTCCCTTACTTCTTTGTCGATTTGCCCTATCCAGTAGATATTAGCCTTTGGTTCTGCAATCATCATTTGAGTTTCAATTCCTTTTGCATCAATATATACACCCTCAGGGGAACACCAAATGTGTAAACCTAATTTACATAGTGCATCTCTTCCTAGTAAATTGACAGGAGTCTGAGTTGAGACAAGAATGGGTAGGGTAACACTCTGATTTTTAGTTTCTATGCACACTGGAGAAGTCATTGGAATTAACTGTGTTTTTCCCGAGAATCCTATAGTCTTTGCATATTTACCAGACAGGGGAAGATGAGCAGCATAATTTGAATTAATAGATGTGTACACAGCACCTGTATCAAGAAGCATTGGTATTATTTTACCCTCTATTTTGATTGGTAGCATAGGTTCTTGACTAGAATTTGTTGTTATCATTGGAAGTTGATTTTCCCCTGCAGGATTCTCTGGGCCCCATCAATATCCCTGATTTGGACCTCTATATGTATTAACTGGGCCTTGATTTGGATTTGGATAGGGCTGATGCCATCCCCCCCTTGCACCCCGAGGAGACTCCCATGGATTTTTGGGGCAATCCCTCTTGAGGTGGCCTGTCTGACCACATTCCCAACAGACACCAGGAGGCATCAGAGCATAGGGCCTGCTTGTCCCCTTCTGCTCTGTTTGTGTTGACCTTTTCTGCCACCTTGCTGCTGCTGGCTGCTGTGTGTAGACGTTAATGACTGGTAGGGCCATCTGGTTTTGGTGAGGTGGATAAACAGCAGATGAGTTTGGCTGAGTTATTGTTAGTGGTGTTGTAACAGGAGCCATCAAAGCTTTGGATTCCCCCTCCTCTGTTACTACAGCTGCTTGGACCTTCTTTCTGCTTTTTCTGGTCAGTTCCTCCAGCTGTAGCTGAGTTAGTTTTTTCTGCAACTCACTCTCTTGCTTTTTGAGTTTTTGTTCAGTCTTTCTGTACTGGTCAACAGCATGGGAAACATAGTCACAAAACTCCTTATGTGATTTAGAGTTCAGGCCAACTACATCTTCCAGTCGGCTTTTAACTGCACAAGGCAGAGAGTCAATTATGGATTGTCTAAACAGTGTAGCCATTATTGGGTCCTTTTCAGGATCACCCTCTGTGTCCTCCCTCCATCTTTTCAAATGTTTCTGCACATATGCTATTGGGTTTTCAACTTCCCCCAGCTGGTCCCCTTTTAGCATCTTTGGGTCAAGTCTGAGAGGATATTCGGCACGTAGAGCCTGCCATATTGCAGGTCTAAATGGATCAAAAACAGTTCCATCAGCGTACTGAGAGCTCACAGCTCTTTCCAGGGCGGCCGCTTGGAAGATTTCCCCCATCTTTGCAACTCCGACTGTCTTTGCAAGTAAAGCCTTAATATCACCAATAGCAAGCATCCTCCCCATAGTGTTTTCTTCAAAGATCTTAATCCACTTTGCTGCCCCCTCGTGAATGTTTGGGAGTTTATTAGCAAGGCCCTCCAAATCTTGAGATTGCCAAGGAATGTATTGGCCCTGTGCCCCCTTAATTAATATTGGGAATTGTGGAGCTAATGCCCTCAGTCTTTTTCCTCTTCCCCATTTTCCTTCCTCAACTGAAGACTCCTCCCACTCACTATCATTTTCTCTACTCTCTGAGTGCACACTTCTCTGTTTTACCAAGTCATTTGGATCGTTTAGTATTTTTTCTGTTTCTTTGATTTTTCTTGTTAATTCAGTTTCTTCACCTTCCCCTTCTGCATAAATTTCCTTGTTCTTATGTCTCAATTTTCCTAATGCTTCATCACTTTCTTCTTTGTTTTCACATTCGGTGTTCATTTTATCTAATGCCTCCCGTGCTTGTTTATAACAATCTAGTGGTCTATATCTCTCACTTGTTTTCTCCCCCAGTTTTTTTGACTTTACCTCTCTTTCTTTATCTGTTTCCTCCATTTCTATCTCTCCCTCTATTTTAAGCTCCCCTGCTACACCCATCACACCTTTTAGAGTTGGAAACTGTCCTTCTGACTGCACATAAGGTGGAGGGCTAGCGAACATTTTTTCTTTAGCTTCTGTTTCTTTTCCTGTCTCTTTCAAAATCTTTCTTGCCTTTTTCATATCTTTCAGTTTATCCTGTCCTTCTTTTTTAAACAGATTGAGAACTTCTAGTTCCTTTGCTCTTTTTTCCTCTATTTTTTTCTTCTTTGTCAAGGTGCCTTTTGCTTTATAGTTTTTGATCAATATCTCCAATTCACCGCATAACTCTACATCAAACGACCCTCCTGTTGGCCATTGTGTCACCATATTTTTTGTTCTATTTTGCCATTTTATTGAGTATTTATTGATCAAATCCTTACATAGCGGATATTTTACTCCTAAGCTTTCCACTGGAGTGTTTGCCATAGTTCTTCTTCCTCTCTCTGTACTCACACTTTTATCTTAATTCCAGTTATGCTTTTACAAACCTAATTTTAACCCCTCTTTCTTATTTGTATTTTATAACCTATGCACCTTTTCTTTTATTTATTTATTATTATTTTTATTCAGTCTAATTTTTATTTGTACACCTTTTTATTTTTATTTTATTTTTTATACTACGTTTATTGATTATTTTATCCTACACTTTTCTTTCTCGTATTTTTTATTTATTTGTGCTGCTATTTATTATATTTACTTAATTTAAATTACTCCTCCAATATCTCCTTTGTGGTCCTCTTAATATCTATCTATTTCTTTCTATTTTCTTTTTTCCCCTCTATTTCTATTAATAACCTTTTTCCTCAACTTCATAATACTCTAATTACCTATATCACAATATTTCTACTACACTGCATTACTCTTTTATTTAATTTTCTCTAAGTCACATGCACTCTCACTCAAACAAACATTCTTTTCTTCCACTTTTATTACAACCACACTTCTAAGTTGCATTCATTCAGTATCCCGTTTATCCTAACGGGCTTATACACTCACATCAGTTTTTACTGCACACACACATGTACTCTGCATTCGTTCTTTATCCCTTTTTATGATAAAGGGCTTATTCTTTCACTCATTCCTCTCAATGCGACACTAGGGGTGTCCGTCTCTAGACAATCTCACTTAAGAGACATCCAGGAGGGGGGGCGCCACCTTTTGCCCACCAATATGGAATTTATTGCCTCACTCACACACACAGACAGCCACTTGCACACAGACACAGACACATACACTTAAACTACTCTATATACTCTTCTTGAGTAACCCGCCTTATCGACCTTCAAGTTTTTCCTAAAACTTAAACGATAATCACAGGATTTTCACTACACTCTTCCTGAGTGACCTGCCTACCCATGCAGCCCTTTGCTTATCTTCTCAAACAAAGCGGTATCGTAGGACTTTGTGCACTTCTCTTTACTTCATCTGCTTTTAACTTCCTAACTATCACCACCAATTAGAAATCCACACTGCAACTCTTATCTAGTTCAGATATCTCTAATATGAGTAACAATTACAAGTTAACGTTTAAACAATGTCCATCAAGGCCCCCTCATTGTTAAACACAGATTGTTGCATGCAACATTTTTCTTCTGAAATCAAAACCCTATTCCCCTTTTCACTTTTTAGTTCTTTAAATCTGGAGAAACAGTTAAAGTGCCTTTACCATCACAAGCAGATTCTGGCAGAGCAACAAAACTTGTAAGCAAAAATCAATGCTCACCTGATTTTCGTGGCCACGGTTCTGTTGCTCTTCCAGCCCCGCAAGCGTGGTATTCACTGTCCTGCTCCTTTCCCTCCTGGCTGGCTCGCCAATAATGTAGCAGTTTTTTCTATCTTCAATCATCAGCCAAGTTTGATGGTTTTGATTTCAGAAGAGTTCTTTATTGTCGACAACAAAGGAGATTTTCAGGAGACCCCCAGCAGCATCTCTGCCTGAACAATCTGACTCACTGAGGCTCTTGTCTCCTTAAATACACTTTTGCATCTGTTTTTCACATTGTTCTACAGATGTCACACCAGGTCAAACTTAGTTTTAACCCCCAAGACCTTTAACTATATATCTTGTCCATCTATAGTTAACTGTTTTACCAGGTGTTATCCCTTTCCTTATGCATCCCTTGGGACCCCTTAGTTGTTTACTCAGGCCATCTCTTCTTTCTAACTCTACATAGTACTTTGCTTATTCTAATGGTATGTAAGTTTACAAGCAGATTATGCACATACAAGTTGATTATATATATATATCTTCACACTTTAAAAAGTAAAAAATCCACTTCAGGCCCCGGGCGGAGTCGAGGAAGGGAGGGACCATGGAGGAGGAGTGGCTGCCGACTCCAGGGGGCTGACCAAGGGAGATGCTGCTGATGGCATAGGGCAAAGGTGACGCCGAGGTCTCTGAGGGCCGGGGTGAAGCAGACAGCTCACATGAGCAAGGCGACGGACCAAGGCGTAGCTGGAGGGAAGAAGGAGCTCAACGCAGCCGGTAGGACAGGACGACGAGGTGCAGCCAAAGGAGTGGAGTCCAGAGGTGTAGGAAGGGCGACGACTGACTAAGGCGGAGCCGGAGGGACGAAGGAGCCTGGCGGAGCTGGTGGGCAGACGGCCCACAACGGAGACGAGGGAGGAGTGAGCCAACGCGGACCCCTAGGATCGAAGGGCCGAGGTGGAGTCCACAGCTCAGAGGCTGGAGGAGCTGATGCTGGGCGACACCCTCCAGAGGGCGACGCTGGAAGGCAGCACCCAAAAGCGAGCTCCATTACTGGAGCTTGAGGGTGAGCTGGGGGGCTGGCTGACTGCAGCAGTGCTGGAGCTGGCTGACTGGCTGCAGTCCTGAGAGACCGTGGGAAGCTACTCACGACTCTGGAGCTAGGGGTAACATGGTGAACTAGAATTAAAAAACTGTCTGGAAACAGTTGACATGGAAGAATATAATGGCTGTACTGAAACAGCAGAAGGGACATGACTTCGCTCCAGAAGTCTGTGAATAACTTCCCAGTGTCCAGCAGCTGCCCATCTTTAGAGGCGGGGTGGGCAGGACTCTCGCCATCCTTGCTGAAGTCCGCCAGGACTCCCTCTTTTGGCGGTGTTGCCGGCTCACACACCTGGTCAGATGGTGAATTGAGCTCCTCCATCTCGGTGCATCTCTGCTCTGTCGCTCTAGGTGGCAATGGCTCGTACACCGGGGGTGGCTCTCCGTCTGCGGTGGGCTCTGGCAAGCGGTCCCTGCAGATGGGTGATGCTTAGCTGGTCACTGGGTCGGGAGTGGCACTGACGAGGTCTTCCTCCATGCAGGCGGTGAAAGGTGGTGTATTTCTCGCCAGTGTCCACTCCACACAAGCGACGATAATGCCCCGAGGACCATCTTCGGATGAGCACGTCGCCCAGATAGCTGGTGACAGTCGCTATTAACAGATGTGTATGGTCCTCAGGGCTGCTTTCCCCCTGCTCCAGCAGGAGGTGAGGAATTTCGGGGTGGTGGATGGGGTCCATGGGAATACGGGGGAGATGAAAAGAAAACACTGAGGGGCAAAAAGACTATAAAAAAGATAAACGGGGGAAAACACGCCGCAACTTTTTCGGTCCGGTATTCTGTCACGCTCGGGTGAAGGACATGAAGGCACAGGAACACGAGATTTGACGAAACACGAATTTATTAACAAACACTTACTACGAACACAGGCACTGAAAGAAACAGGAAACTCAGGGAGGACATGGGGTGACGACAGCATGGACAATACACCGGGCATAGACACTACAATACCGGACAAGGATGAAACAAACTAAGGGGTATAAATACATGGGATGTGATTAAACTGATTACATACAGGGGATGACACAGGTGATACAAGTGAACATTCAGGAACGCTGGGAAACAGAACAAAGGAATGACATCACATGGCACATGACGATAACAAACGCACATGGAACACAACAAAACCTGACAATTATAGTGTTTAACTCTAATTCCCAATTTCTTTTGATATAATGGGAGTTATCGGATTTATCCTGCGTTAATTTTCTATATAAATGAGTTACATGATTTTTGGTAGGCAGACCATGTTAAATAATATCTATAAAATATTTTTCTATATTTGTTGGAGATCTTTTAATTATATCCCACATTGTTTATGGTTTGTGATATAGTGTCGCAGTTGTAAATATCTAAAGAAATAATTAGATTTCAGTGTAAATCTGTTAGATATTTGAGAAAAAGATATTAAGGTCTCCCTATCAAAAAGTTCATTATTTATCTTCAAACCATTATTTTCCCATCTGCTGAAGACACTATCCATTATAGAAGGAAGAAATTCTGGGTTATCTTTAATAGGTAATGCACGTAATAAGGCTATTGTTCCTTTAAATGCTTTTTGTACTGTCATTTCCACTTTTATGAAGTACAGTAATTATTGCGTCAGACCATGAATGTTGTGGATCTTCATTCTGTAATACATAATTATATACCTTGCATGTATTTGGTGCCAATTCATTTACAAATGCTTTGTAAAATTCCCCAGGTTGTCCGTCTACCCCTGGTGACTTATTATTTTTGAAATTTATTATAGTTTCTCTTATTTCTTCTTCTGTAATAGGGGACATCATTTCCTTTGCTTCTTTTTCTGTTTATTTATTCAAATCTATTGTTTGCAAAAACTCTTTTACTTTTTCTACCTTATTTACAAGATTCTGACCCTCATATAGATTTTTGTAGCAATCTCCAAATGCGTTCATTATGTCCTTTGGTTGAATTAACATTATTAATGTATTTGGGTGTTTGATTTTTGGAACAGCTCTACTTGCTTGAGCCTTGTGTAATTGAAAAGCTAAAAGCCTGCTTGCTTTATTACTCATCTCATAGTATTTTCTGCTTACAAATCTGAGTGCCCCTTCTGCTTTATATGTAAGTAAGTCGTCCAATTTCTCTTTCCTGTTTTAAGCATTCTAAAATTTGAATCTTACCTGTTTGTTTATGTTCAATTTCTAATTTCCAAATTTCATTCTCTATCTCCTTCTGTTTAGCTAATCTTGTTTTTTTATTTCTAGATGTTATTTCTGTTATTTTACCTCTTATTACTGCTTTGGCCCCCTCCCACAGAATAGAAGGAGTAACCAACCCATTATCATTAATATCAAAATATTCAATTAATTGTTCTCTTATTTCTTCGTTGGCCTTACAATCATTTAGTACTGACACATTTAATCTCCAGTATTTAAACTGTTTACCTTGTCCTAAATTGAGTTTTAACTTAATTGGCGCATGACCAGATATAGTTATAGAATCTATTTGGCATTCTTTGACATTATGTAAATCTGTTCTAGAAATACAAAATAGGTCTTTTCAGGAGTAACTGCCATGCACATGTGACATAAAAGTAAAATCCTTCTCTTTGGGGTGTAAGTGTCTCCAAACATCTACTAATCCTAATTCTCTAATTATTCCTAAAATAACTTTTACTTGGCCTCACGGTGGCGCAGTGGATAGCACGTTCGCCTCACAGCAAGAAGGTCGCTGGTTCGAGCCTCGGCTAGGTCAGTTGGCATTTCTGTGTGGAGTTTGCATGTTCTCCCCGTGTTGGCGTGGGTTTCCTCCGGGTGCTCCGGTTTCCCCCACAAGTCCAAAGACATGCTATAGGTATAGGTATAGGTATAGGTGAATTGGGTAAGCTAAATTGTTCGTAGTGTATGAGTGTCAATGGGTGTGTATGGATGTTTCCCAGAGATGGGTTGCAGCTGGAAGGGGATTCGCTGCGTAAAACATATGCTGGATAAGTTGATAAGTATAGGTGAATTGGGTAAGCTAAATTGTCCGAAGTGTATGAGTGTCAATGGGTGTGTATGGATGTTTCCCAGAGATGGGTTGCAGCTGGAAGGGGATATGCTGGATAAGTTGGCGGTTCATTCCGCTGTGGCGACCCTAGATTAATAAAGGGACTAAGCCGAAATGAAAATGAATGAATGAATGAATAACTTTTACTTTTTTTTGCCTGTGGTCCCTTTTCCGCTGGTAACCTATCTACATTACTATCTAGTACACAATTAAAATCTCCACCTATTAAATATATTCCCTCACCTTTCTGTACTAATAGAGAGAAAACATTCTTGAAAAACTGTGGATGGTCTTCATTGGGTGCATAAATGTTTAGAACAATAATTTTTTTGCCAGCAATTGTTCCAACTGCCATGACATATCTTCATTCTTTGTCATTGTACATTTGCTCCAAATTTAAGAAGACTGACTTGGCAAACATGATTGCTACACCTCTCTTCTTGCCTTTAGAAAATGAGGCATTATAAACCTGGTCCACCCACTCTCTTCTAAGTTTTAAATGCTCCCCATCCGATAGGTGCGTCTCTTGAAGAAGTGCGATAAAACATTGCATTTTTTAAAGCTAATTAAATATTTTCTTTCATTTAATTGGGCTGCTCAGTCCTTTCACATTATAACTAACACAAATTACATCCTCCATTCAACTTGTTATAACACTTATATATGCAAGTATCCAATATGTTTCAGTAGTAAGAAAAAAAGGAAAAAAAATACATAAATACCTTAGCTGTCAATGGGCAGTAATCTACTTGAACAAAAACGAAAACATAAACTATATACATGAACAAGGCTTCCACACATCCATTCAGCCCAGTTTTTCTCCTATAGGCCAAATTCCGTTGTAAAAGGGGCAGAGAGTTGTGGCGTTGGCTCTCTGGGGTATCAAAAGTGCACTGAGTGCTTGCAGCCATTCTGTTTTGAAACACGGCTGCCTCCAGGAGTGATTTCCACTCCATAAAGTATCAGAAAAACGTCCGTCTGTTTTTAAATAAAGTCAATTATCCCGATAATAAAGGTAGAAAAACATCTAACATTATAACATTATAATAGTGTATCTTCACACACACACACAAAAGTTTCTTCTGTGTTTTAACCAGAGTTTACTCACATTCTGGAGCGAAATATCCTTTTAATATAGTATTTTCTACATATTTTAAACAGTTCAGTCCTTCTGCAGAAACGCTTTGAGATCTGCATCCATCAGTGAGACAGTGTCCATTCCGCTTCCACCTTTCTCTTGCACTGACCATCTTGTTGTTTTCAGTATTTCTCTCGCTTGTCTGTCTCGTTCATTCACTCGGACTTTAATTCCCAGCTCACGTAGCGATGGAGCAGCATCCATCAGTGTAGAGAATGTTTTTACTCCCCTCTCTAGATATATCGTTATCTGTGCTGGATAGACACACTGCGCACGTACATTCTTCGTACTGAGCTGTTTCATTACTTCACACACCTGTGCTCTTTTCTTTTGTAACTCTGCCGAGTAGTCATTGTCAAAGTAGATCCGTTTCGCGTTGTACATTACCTCTTTCTGTGACCAGGCTTGTTGTAGGATTGCATCTTTAACAGCAATGTCCAAGAATCTCACTATTATCGATCCACTGCATGGGCCCTGTGTGCTCTTTCAATCTTTATGTCCAATTCCTGAGGCAATTGCAAAACGGTAGTAAGCAAACTTATAACAAATCCCACTGTGTTTTCTCCTTCGCAGCCCTCAGGGACTTGGTATATTCTTAAATTATTTCGGCAAAGTCTATTTTGTAAGTCTTCGCATCTTTCTGTGAGATCCCCCTCACGTTCCAGGAGATATCGCAGCGCCCTTTCGTGCCTCATACTGGTCTCCTCAGCAACACCAATACATTTCTCAGTCTCTCCAATTCTGCTCTCCAAACCGTTTATTTTGCATTTCAGATC
Organism: Danio choprae; assembly: GCA_903798125.1. Lineage (NCBI taxonomy): Eukaryota > Metazoa > Chordata > Actinopteri > Cypriniformes > Danionidae > Danio > Danio choprae. Next base: position 2,862,147 of record CAIGQW010000473.1, on the reverse strand, counting down.
TTCGACTGAAGTCTCCAATTTTGTCAATGATGTTTTCGTTTGTTTATGCCCATCTTGATTTTCTCTTCTTAACGATTTCAGTTCGTCCATCACTTCAGAAAGCTCGGGTGCTTGCGAGCTAGCTTTAGCTTGTCTAGCAGGGCTAGGTGACTGTTTTTTGTCGTCTCTTTCTCGCAAATTTTCATTTTTGGATGTATTCTTATATCTCGTTGACATACTCATTCTGAAAACTCTGTTTATATTAGAACTAGTTATACGAATCGGGATTTATTGGAAAAAACAAGACGGAGCTTAACTTTCAAGCGTGTGCCATCTCTATTGCGCCACCGGAAGTCTATACAAATAACTTTAACTACATGACATAAATAATGCAAAACGAAACCATAAGGTTGCAGAATAAAAGAGATGGTCATGACACGAGGACATAAAAGTATCCACACCGTCCTCCAGAAGCTAGCACAACAATTCTTATTTATATGCATTAAATCAATTCGTGAGCAAACAGGCATCCAATCAAGGTCTGCCACATTCAAACTTAAATCTTGGGGTTGTCACAACTCCCACTCCAAAAGGAGGTTCCCTAAAGAACAGACAAAACAAACTAGTGAAACAAACAGAACATACACCATTCATTCATTCATTCATTCACTTTCTACCGCTTATCTGAGGCCAGGTTGCGGGGGCAGCAGTCTTAGGAGAGAAACCCAGACTTCTCTCTCCCCAGACACTTTCTCCAGCTCCTCCGGGGGGATCCCAAGGCGTTCCCAGGCCAACCGAGAGACATAGTCCCTCCAGCGTGTCCTGGGTCTTCCCCGAGGCCTCCTCCCGGTGGGACATGCCTGGAACACCTCCCTAGGTAAGCGTCCAGGAGGAATCCGAAACAGATGCCCGAGCCACCTCAGCTGGTTTCTCTCGATGTGGAGGAGCAGCGGCTCTACTCCGAGCTCCACCCGGGTGACAGAGCTCCTCACCCTATCTATAAGGGTGCGCCCTGCCACCCTGCGAAGGAAACTCATTTCGGCCGCTTGTATACGAGATCTTGTCCTTTCGGTCATGACCCAAAGCTCATGACCATAGGTGAGAGTAGGAACGTAGATTGACCGGTAAATCGAGAGCTTTGCTTTTCGGCTCAGCTCCTTCTTCACCACAACGGACCGGTACATTGACCGCATTACTGCTGACGCTGCACCAATCCGCCTGTCAATCTGACGTTCCATCCTTCCCTCACTCGTGAACAAAACCCCAAGATACTTGAACTCCTCCAACTGGGGTAAGGACTTTCCTCCAACCTAGAGATGGCAAGCCACCTTTTTCCGGTGGAGCACCATGGCCTCGGATTTGGAAGTGCTGATTATCATCCCAGCCGCGTCACACTCGGCAGCAAACCACTCCAGTGCATGCTGAAGGTCCATGTTCAATGAAGCCAACAGAACAACATCGTCTGCGAATAACAGAGTTGAAATCCTGTGGTCCCCGAACTGGACCCCCTCCAGCCCAAGGCTGCGCTTTGAAATTCTGTCCATAAAAATTATGAACAGAATTGGTGACAAAGGGCAGCCCTGCATGCACTGGAAACAAGTCTGACTTATTGCCGGCAATGCGAACCAAACTCCTACTCTGTTCATACAGGGACGACACAGCCCTTAACAGAGGGGCTCTGACCCCATACTCCCAGAGCACCCTCCACAGAATGCCACGAGGGACACGGTCGAAACCCTCGAGCACCTTGGTGAGGGTATAGAGCTGGTCCAGTGTACCACGGCCTGGACGAAAACCGCATCCATCGGCTGGATCCTCCTCTCCAGTACCCTGGCATAGACTTTCCCCGGGAGGCTGAGAAGTGTGATCCCCCTATAGTTGGAGCACACCCTCCGGTCCCCCTTCTTAAAAATGGGAACCGCCACCCCAGTTGCCCAGTCCAGAGGTACCGTCCCCGACCTCCATGCGATATTGTAGAGACGTGTCAGCCAAGACAGCCCCACAACATCAAGAGACCTAAGATACACAGGATGAATCTCATCCACCCCCGCTGCTTTGCCACTGTGGAGCTTGCAAACTACCTCAGTGACCTCAGCTTGGGTGATGGGTAAGTCCACCCCTGCATCCCCAGTCTCTGCTTCCTCAATGAAAGACATGTCAGTGGGGTTAAGGAGATCCTCAAAGTATTCCTTCCACCGCCCGACAACATCCTCAGTCGAGGTCAACAGCTCCCCACTTCCGCTGTAAACAGTGTTGATGTGGAGCTGCTTTCCCCTCCTGAGGCGCCGGACGGTTTGCCAGAATTTCTTTGGGGCCGACCGATAGTCTTCCTCCATGGTCTCCCCGAACTCTTCCCAGGCCCGAGTTTTTGCTTCCACAACCGCCCGGGCTGCAGCACGCTTGGCCTGTCGGTACCCATCAGCTGCCTCGGGAGTCCTGCAAGCCAACCAAGCCCTGTAGGACTCCTTCTTCAGCTTGACGGCATCCCTTACTTCCGGTGTCCACTACCGGGTTTGTGGATTGCCGCCCCGACAGGCACCACAGACCTTATGGTCACAGCTCCTCACAGCTGCGTTAACAATGGAGTCAGAGAACATGGACCACTCGGTCTCAATGTCTCCAGCCTCCCTCGGGATCTGGTCAAAGCTCTTCCGAAGGTGAGAGTTGAAAATTCTTCTGACTTGAGGTTCAGCCAGACGTTCCCAGAGGACCCTCACGATACGCTTGGGCCTGCCAGGTCTGTCCAGCTTTCCCCCCTGCCAGCAGATCCAACTCACCACCAGGTGGTGATCAGTTGACAGCTCTGCCCCTCTCTTTACCCGAGTGTCCAAGACATACGGTCGGAGATCAGATGATACAACCACAAAGTCGATCATTGACCTCCGCCCTAGGGTGTCCTGGTGCCATGTGCACTGATGGACACCCTTATGCTCGAACATGGTGTTTGTTATGGACAAACTGTGATTAGCACAGAGGTCCAGTAACAAAACACCACTCGGGTTCAGATCAGGGAGGCTGTTCCTCCCAATCACGCCTCTCCAGGTATCACTGTCATTACCCACGTGGGCATTGAAGTCCCCCAGTAGAACAACGGAGTCCTCAGTCTGAGCACCTTCCAGCACCCCTCCCAAGGACTCCAAGAAGGCCGGGTACTCTACACTGGTGTTCGGTCTGTAGGCACAAACCACAGTGAGAAACCTATACCTGACCCGAAGGCGCAGGGAGGCAACCCTCTCATTCACCGGGAAAAACTCCAACACATGGCGACTAAGTTGGGGAGCTATAAGCAAGCCCACACCAGCCTGTCGCCTCTCACCGTGAGCAACTCCAGAGTAGAAGAAAGTCCATCCCTTCTCAAGAAGTTGAGTTCCAGAGCCCCAGCTGTGCGTGGAGGTGATCCCAACTATCTCTAGTCGGTACCGTTCTACCTCCCGCACAAGCTCAGGCTCCTTCCCTCTCAGTGAGGTGACATTCCATGTCCCAAGAGCCAGTTTCTGTGCCTGACGATCGGGATGTCGTGGTCCTAACCTTCGACCACCACCCGTTCCACAATGCACCGGCCCCTTACGGCTCCCCCTGCAGGTGGTGGGCCTGCAGGAGGATGGTTCCGTGGGAAAAAACCCGGCCACCAGGCGCTCGCATACGAGCCCCAACCCCAGGCCTGGCTCCAGGGTGGGGCCCCGGCTGCGCCATACCAGGCGACGTCATGGTCCTCAATGTTGGTACACTCATAAGGGGTTTTTGAACCGCACTAAGTGCGGTTAGTAATGTTTTGAACATACACCAATTAAATTTAAATAATATTTTCACAATAACATGAGTACTCATCTCCATAAATCTCACTCCACTTTCCCCCTTACTCCTGGGCCCTACAAAATCAGAGAAAAGACTAGAGATAGAAATCAGAGAGAGACAGAATAAGAAAAAAAGGGGGTGTAAAAGAGAGAGAGAAACAAAACAAACAGAAGATATACCCAACCTAATGGGACATCTTACGCTCGTGAGAGAACATCAGCAATCAAGTTGTCTTTACCACGAATGTGTTTAATCAGTAGAGAGAAGGGTTGCAATATAAGGCTCCATCTCATAATCCTCTGGTTCTTTCCACGCATTCGATTCAAGAAATTTAATGGATTATGGTGTGTATAAATGACAATAGGACCGCAAACTGAACTTAAATAGACTTCAAAGTGTTAAACGACCAACACAACGGCTAAAGCCTCTTTTTCTACTGTAGAATAAACCTGCTGATGACAATTGAGATTTTTTTTTAAATAACTGACTGGATGCTTAACTCCCTTGTCATCTTCCTGGAGAAGAACTGCCCCAGCACCAAAAGCACCACCGCAAGAAGAAAAGGTCTTTAAAAATTTGGTGTGGTCAACACCGGAGCATTAGCTAAAAGAGATTTAGCTTTATCAAAGGCACACTGACACTGCAATGACTACTGGAAAGGTCTTTTTGGGCTCAATAAATCTGTCAGAGGAGCAACAACATCTGCCTTTAACCCACCATCCCAAGAAAATTCCTTAACTCACAATGAGTAGTGGGAGTGGGAAAACTAAAGACGGCTTCAACTTTAGCACTGATAGACTTACCCCCTGCCAACCTCCTTACTCGAATACGTCACTGTAGCCTTACCAAACTCACACTTGGCAAGATTAACAGTCAAGTTTACTTTAGCCAAATTTTAAAAAAGTTCTGTGCAACAACATCATCAAGGTAGGCTTCACATCCCTGTAACACAGATAACACTTGATTTACCAGACCTTGAAATGTCGCTGGAGCATTTTGAACTCCAAAAGGCATAAGTGTGTACTGTAAGAAACTGTCTGGTGTAATAAAAGCAGATAATTCTAAAGCACGATATCACAAACTGTGCAGAACCTACCCGATCTACGCAATCATTGATTCTGGGTAAAGGAAAATAATCAGGTTTTGTAAGCGAATAAAGCTTCCTATAATCAGTACAAAACCGATAAGAATTATATGATTTGGTCATCATAATGCAAGGAGAGCTACACAAACTAAAAATGGGTTCTGCTAAACTGAGCAAGCAAATATTACACTTCTTTCTCAAGTAGTTTTACAGGTGAAGCTATCCCAACATCAATGTCATGTTGAATGAAATGAGTTTGAGCAGGAACATCAGAAAAGTTAGAAGGGAATGAAATGACTAATTCAATGATATTGGTCTACTCTGGTTCACACAAATGAGACAAATGATCAGACAGATTAGCAAGAAATTCTGAATTGTTGAGGCCCCCTTCCACAACCCCTCATGAAGGATCATTCTTTTCATCCAGATCAGTATTCATGTCCACAGAGACATTGGAGTCAAGATCAGAGGTCACAACATGCACTGAAAGAGATGAAACAGGACTCAAGTATGGCTTCAGTAGGTTAACAAGGCAAACCTGTACTTTATTCTGTTGATCAGCTGTAACACTTTACTATGGTGCATGGTCCACTAAACCTAGCCTGACATGGACTTCTAAAAACAGGTATCAATGCTAACACGTTATCGCCTACCTGAAAACATCTGAATTTTACTTTGTGATCAAAAAAACCTCTGCATCTTTTCCTGAGACTTATCTAGTTTTCGCAGATCAATAGCTCGAGCTTCATAAAGAAGATAAAAACTGCTAAAATAATCTAAAACATTCTCAGGTGGATCAGTGGTGTTCCATTTATCTGCCAATACAGCAATTGGGCCCCTGACTGTGTGTCCAAACACTAACTCATTGGGACTAAAACCAGTGCTCTCCTGAACAACTTCACAAATAGCCAACAGTATCCAAGGAAGTCCATCCTCCCAGTCACAGTCAAGTTCAACACAATATGACCTCAAAAGTGACTTAGGAGTCTGGTGGAACCTTTCCAAATCTCCCTGACTCTGGGGATGATAAGCATTGTGTTTAACTTTAAGTTGTTGTAGGACCTTTGGAAATTGTCATGAGCCTTGATTAGACTGAATGGTTTTTGGAATATCAAAGATAGACATGAAACTCGTCAAAACCTTTAAAATGGATTTTGTTGTAATCGATCTTAGGATAAGCTGTAGGATAGCATGTAGACTGGCACATTACAGTAAGCAAGTAAGCATGTCCAGCCTTAGATCGGGGTAAAGGACCCACACAATCAATGATCAGATGTTGAAAAGGAGTAGTAACAACAGCAACGGTTTGTAAAGGAGCCAATGGAATACTTTGATTTGGCTTTCCTGTCACTTGACAGTTGTGACACGACCATACAGTGCATCCGGAAAGTATTCATATTGTTACAGCCTTGTTCCAAAATGGATTAAATTCATTTATTTCCTCAAAATTCTACACACAATACCCCATAATAACAATGTGAAAAATGATTGTTTAAAATTGTTGCAAATTTATTAAAAATAAAAAGCCTGAAAAATCACATGTACATAAGTGTCACGGCTGCTGCGCTGCCACTTGTCTGCCGTGTGTGTCTGTCTGTCTGTCTGTTTTTCTCCCTCTACAGATGCGCTACAGTATTGCGGGGCATAATCAGGTGGATGGGGAACAGCTGAGTCAAGGTGTGCGCTCTTTTATCAGCGTCCTGCTCCTGTTTGGGGGAGATGTGACTGCTCGATGTGAAGGGTTAAACGAAGACCATCGGCGGGCGAGTTGGCGAGGCATTTTGCCTAATGTTTGGTCACTGTGTGTCTAAAATAAACATTTTGTAACGTGTTATTCCGGCTTTCCCCCCTGCTTTTTTCTTGTTTAGCCTCGAGGGCGTAACAATAAGTATTCACAGCCTTTGCTCATGCACCTTTGGCAGCAATTACAGCCTCAAGTCTTTTTTAATATGATGCCACAAGCTTGGCACACCTGCCTTTGGGAAATTTTTGCCCATTCCTCTTTGCAGTACCTCTCAAGCTCTATCAGGTTGGATGGGAAGCTACAGTGTACTGCCATGTTCATATCTCTCCAGAGATGTTCAATAGGATTTAGGTCTGGGCTCTGGCTGGGCCACTCAAGGACATTCACCGAGTTGTTGTGAAGCCACTCCATTAATATTTTTACGATGTGCTTTGGGTCATTGTCCTGCTGGAAGATGAACCGTTGCCCCAGTCTGAGGTTAAGAGCACTCCGAAGCAGGTTTTCATTCAGGATGACTCTGTATCTTTCCCTTTATCCTGACTAGTCTTCCAGTTCCTGCTGCTGAAAAACATCCCCTCAGCATAATGCTGCCACCACCATGCTTCACTGTAGGGATGGTATTAGCCTGATGATGCCTGGTTTCCTCCAAATGTAACGCCTGGCATTCACTCCAAAGAGACCAGAGAATTTTGTTTCTTATAGTCTGAGAGTCCTTCAGATGCCTTTTGGCAAATTCCATGCTAATTCCTGCTATGTACCCTTTACTAAGGAATGGCTTCCATCTGGCCACTCTACCATACAGGCCTGATTGGTGGATTGCTGCACAGATGGTTATCCTTCTGTAAGTTTCTCCTCTCTCCACAGATGAATGCTGGAGCTCAGACAGAGTGACCATCAGGTTATTGATCACCTCCTTGACTAAGGCCCTTCTCCCCCGATCACTCTTCTTAGACTACTTCCTAAACTACTTCCTACAGCTAAACTACAGCTAAACTACCTCCTGCTTTGCTACTGTTTGGACGTCTCTGCCTACTGCTCCGCTCTTTGCACTCTTGCGTTTTACATTTTATACTCTAATTTTAACTTGAGCCTATCAGCACAGTGCTCAAACGACACAGCTTGAAGATCAACATCGAATCTACAAACAGTCTGGAATACAACTTTACTAACAAGAGGGGAATTTTCGACAAAACAATCCTCCCACTACCAGCTGCTTACATTCCTGAGACGAGAAAACACAGCTGTGAAAATGCCTCTGGATCGGATAAATTCAGAATCTCACCGCTGCACAAACTGCCACAAACTTCTACAAAAGATTGCAGTTCTTGAAACAAAGTTACTTGCGATCCGACCAGAAATGCCGGATCACACAGGACCATTTCATCGTTGACCCTCACAGCATACAGCCTGTGAGTCCCGTAAATCTACTCCAGCTACTGTTTTGAGCACAGAAAAACAGAATGAAACTGTTGAAAATGAACATGATAACCGATGGCATAAACAAGGCACGAGACCAAAGGGTACTCAGGTCAGATCTCGAAGATCATATGCTGCTGCATTAGAGTCTTCTACCCCAAATACAGCTCGGACTCAAATACAGCTTCAGAACAGATATGAAGCTTTGAGTAATATAGGTGAAGAATCCCCAAATGCAGTCAGACAGAGATCGCATGACTCAGCAGCTAATTCTGCATGGAACGGAGGCTCAAGGCCAGACTAGATAGCGGCATTCAGCTCCGATCGCAGCCGAGATAAGGACATTGATTATTGGAGATTCAATAATCAGGAATTTTAGGAGCAGAGCTACAATGACATACTGCTTCCCTCATGCAACAGTTTCTGATGTAAATAAAGAACTTGAGAAAATTCTGAAGAAGCACAAGACTGCAAAACGGATTATCATCCATGTGGGGAAGAGTGATATTCGGAAGGAGCAGTCAGAACTACTCAAGAGAGATTTCTGTGAACTCTTGTTGCACTATCTGATCATTTCTGTATTTTCTTTGATATATTGATCACTCCAGCCATTGAAGACAGATCTGTCTCTGTCAGAAAGAGATGCATAAATGAGAACACTAGTGAGCAGTTTATGAAGGACATATCGCTAGCACCAAGCATATATGCACACTCTGTCGATTCTCTCCTTGATTTGTTTAACTCTAAAGTTTAGAATGTCATAGATGACATTGCTCCTGTTAAAGTCAGGAAGATGATTGGGAGACAGAAAGCACCTTGGACAAGGTCAACAGCGGTAAAGATGATGAAAAGACAGTGCAGAAAAGCTGAGCGTATGTGGAGGAAGATGAAACTAGTAGTCTATTATAACATCTGTAAAGACAGTCTTCATGCTTTTAATGTGGAACTAGACATTGCTAGGCAGACTTTCCTTTCAAACCTTAAAAACAGCAACCTAAATAACGCTTACACCCTCTTTGCAACACTAGAGAGACTCACAAACCCCCTCGGTAGGATTCCCAGTGAACTACCCTCTGAAAGGAAATGCAATGAGTTTGCTCATTTCTTTACTGATAAGATCAATAATATCAGGAAGGCAATCAGCTCATCCAATCAGCCATGTTGTGTCGACGTCACACAAGCTCAACCACAACGTAAGAAATCAGACAGTATGTCTGATTTCATGGCAATTGATGGTAAAATCTTAGAAGAGATCGTGCAAATTATGAAAACATCAGCCTGCAGTCTTGACACGCTCCCCACATCATTCTTCAAAACGGTGTTTAACTGTTTAGAAATGGATCTTCTAAAAGTAGTAAATGCTTCACTTCTCTCAGGGACTTTCCCAAACTCACTTAAAACTGCAGTTGTTAAACCCCTCTTGAAAAAGAGTAACCTGGATAACACCCTATTGAGCAATTACAGGCCAATTTCAAACCTCTCCTTTATTGGCAAAATCATTGAAAAAGTGTTTTTTAACCAGGTTAACACATTCTTAAGCTCTAAGGGATGTTTAGACAATTTTCAATCTGGTTTCAGAGCACATCATAGTACAGAGAGCGCCCTTATAAAGATAATCAATTATATCCGCCTAAATACAGATTCAGGCAAACTAACAGTGCTGGTATTGCTTGATCTCAGTGCTGCATTTGACACTGTCGATCACAGCATACTTCTGGATAGGCTGGAAAACTGGGTTAGGCTGTCTGGGACGGTCCTTAAATGGTTCAGATCTTACCTTGAAGGGAGAGGTTACTATGTCAGTATAGGTGACCATAGGTCGAGGTGGACACCCATGACGTGTGGAGTCCCACAAGGCTCAATTCTGGCCCCTCTCCTGTTCAACCTTTATATGCTCCCAATGAGCCAAAAAATGATTAAAAAAAAACAAATCTCCTACCACAGCTATGCTGATGACACTCAGATCTACTTAGCCATACTGCCTAATGACTACAGCCCTATTGGCATCCTCTGCCAATGCATTGATGAAACAGTTGGATGTGCCAAAACTTTCTTCAGTTAAACAAAGAGAAAACTGAAGTCATTGCATTTGGGAACAGAGATGAGGTTCTCAAGGTGAATGTGTACCTTTGCTCTAAGGGTCAAACAACAAAAAATAAGGTGAATAATCTTGGTGTGATTCTGGAGTCAGATCTGAGTTTCAATAGTCATGTCAAAGCAGTAACTATATCAGCATACTATCATCTCAAAAACATTGCAAGAATTAGATGCTTTGTTTCCAGTGAAGACTTAGAGAAACTTGTTTATGCTTTTATCAGCAGCAGGGTGGATTACTGTAACGCCCTCCTCACTGGCCTTCCCAAAAAGACAGTCAGACAGTTGCAGCTCATCCAGAATTCTGCGGCCAGGATTCTGACCAGAACCAGAAAATCAGAGCACATCACACCTGTCCTCAGGTCTTTACACTGGCTCCCAGTTACATTCAGAATAGATTTTAAAGTATTACTACTTGTCTATAAATCACTAAATGGCCTAGGAGCTCAATACATTACAGATATGCTCACTAATACAAACCTAACAGATCACTCAGATCTGTAGGATCATATAAACTAGAAAATCCTAGAGTTCAGTCAAAGCAGGATGAATCTGCCTTCAGCTACTGTGCCCCCCGCTGCTGGAATCAGTTCCAGAAATGATCAGATGTGCTCCAACATTAGGTACATTCAAATCCAGACTGAAAACACATCTGTTTAGCTGTGCCTTTACTGAATGAGCACTGTGCTATGTCCGGCAGATCACACTATTATGTCTTACTTTTCTTTTTGATTCTTTTATAAATTGTTTTAATACATTTTAATCTGTTTTTATCCGTTTTCATATTATTTGTTTTTATTTTTTATACTTCTCTATTTTATTCATGTTTATGTAAAGCACTTTGAATTGCCACTGTGTATAAAATGTGCTATATAAATAAACTTGCCTTGCCTTGCCTTAGATGGCCAGCCAGCTCTAGAAAGAGTCCTGGTGGTTCCAAACATCTTCCATTTACGGATGATGGAGGCCACTGTGCTCATTGCAACTTTCAGAGCAGAAGAAATGTTTCTGTAACCTTCTCCAGCCTTGTGCCTCGAGACAATCCTGTCTCGGAGGTCTTCAGACAATTCCTTTGTCTTCATGCTTGGTTTGTGCTTTGACATGCACTGTCAACCCTGGGACTTTATATAGACAGGTGTATGCCTTTTCAAATCATGTTCAATCAACTAAATATACCACAGGATAACTCCAATTAAGCTGCTGAAACATATCAAGAATGATCAGTGGAAACAGAATGTACCTGAGCGCAATTTAGAGCTTCACCGCAAAGACTGTGAATACTTATGTAGATGTGATTTTTCAGGTTTTTTATTTTTAATAAATTTGCAACGGTTTCAAAAAAATCTTTCTTTCACATTGTCATTATGGGGTATGTTCTGTAGAATTATGAGGAAATAAATTAATTTGATCCATTTTGGAATAAAGCTGTAACATATGTATATGTATAAAATATGGAAAAACTGAAGTACTATGAATACTTTCCGAATGCACTGTATGTAGTTAATCACATCTTTCTTAAGTCTATGCCAATAAAATTCTCTCAAAATTTTTTCATACGTCTTTCTTTTCCCCATATCACCAGCAAGGCCTTGGCATGATAGCCTTAAGACGTCATGACAGAATACAGAAGGAACTACAATTTGGATCCCAGGATCAAGAGAAGAGTCGGAAGACATAGGCTGTTGTCTGCAAAGCAACCCATCCTGAAGAATATAAGCACCAACTAAGGAGAACATCTCCTGAAGAGCTTCATCCGTGTGCTGTGCTTTAATCAGTTCAGTTTGACTGACACTATAAAGTGGGCATAAAGAACATGTGTTAACATGCTCCTCACAAAATGGTCTTTCAGAAAGTGAAACAGGCTTTTCAACATGGGCATCAACAGATCTGATCTCGTGCACAGGAATCGCTTCATTTACTTTAGTGATGTTTAGTGGTATCAGGTTCTAGTAGAGAGTCTGTAGATGAAATAAAAGTATCACTGAGAACACTTCCTGTCTCATCCAACACTCCTCTCTTGCTCAAGTTACTGCACATGCTGGAAACAAATCAGAACAGTCAAGAGACTTATTCAATCCTTTTACAGAATGACATACTACAGGTGGAATTTCACCATCAGGTTTCCCCCAAATATTACTCCCAGCCAAGTCATTTCCAAGTATAAAAGTGACCCCAGAGATAGAAAGATTAGCACAAACTCCTACAACTACATTGCCTGACACAAGTTTGGAGTTCAGGTGAATGTGGTGCAATGGGACTTCCATGTAGCCCATTTCATTCTCTGACAACCACATGAGACCCAGTAGCAGTACATTTAGACAGAGGCAAAAGTCCTTGCATTAAAAGGAAACTGCCTTGCACCTGTATCACAAAGAATATGAACAGGTACAGAGTCAGGCTAAGAAACACTACCATCAGTAATGAATCATTCTCCATTTCATTGATATTTATTTGCTAAATCTGCTCAGTGCTAACATTCTGATTAACCTTAAACAAGTAAACCAACAGGTTTTTTATAATAAAAACTAATCATTTTACCTTTTTGTGTGATTAAAACATTATCAGCAGGAACTGACACAGTATTCTGACGTGAAAGCATCTTTTTATTTTTACCTATGACGTTCTACCTTTAATCTACTCACCTCATTTACATGAGCAGTATCCTTGTGAGTGAGAATAAATTCATCGGCCATAAGAACAGCATCAGACAATTTAGTCACTTTATGCACAGTAAGATACATGGCAACAGCACTTGGAACACAACATTTAAACTCTTCAAGAAGAATGAGCTCTCGAAGCTGTTCCTTAGTTGTAATTTTTACAGAGGAACACCAGCGGTCAAAGAGATTTTCTTTCTCTCTAGCAAACTCTAGAAAAGTGCTTTTCTCGGATTTATAATGAGTCCTATGACTAATGAATTAACAATCTTATTCAATGCTGAATACACATTCTATGCTCTCCCTACCAACATGCACTGCAATAATAAAGTCCAAAAATTCTTTTGGCCACTTCAATGACTCTGCAACATGTTCAAAATGCTGACAGTATTTTTCTACTTCCCTCTCCAGAAACAGTGGCACTAGTCTAATGTTTTTGTGAACATCAAACACGGGTGACTCAATTGCTGACTTTTGAACAGGAACTTGATGTGATTTTACTTTTAGCTCCAACTCAAATTTCCGCAACTGAAACTCTTTTTCTTTTAACTCTTTTTCAAACGGCACCTCCATTTTATCCATCTCTAACTGTTGTTGCAATTTCTTTACTTCAAAATCCTTCTCTAACTCTTTCTCTTTTAAAGCACAAATATCACACTCGGCTCAAAAGTTTTCCGCATCGACACATAGCTGCTTTTCTTGTAACGACATTTCACTAAACTTTGCATTTAAATCAACACTATGAAGAGGAGAGGATAACAATTCCTCAGCATAATTTATAGAAGTCCTTACCTTCAAAGAAAGTTTCTTGTCATTACTTGTTACCTCAATATCAAAACACTCTGCAAAAGTTCCTCCTTCGTACATCTCTCCAGTAGTATTTCTGAAGGAAATGCAAAGAAATCATCAGCCACTGATGAAGAGGACATGACTGCCACCAGCAAACATTAACAACAACAATGCGAATACGAAACTAGCGTATGAGAACTACAAATCCCATCAGCCACTTTGCCAGGGACAGTCACAGCAGAAGCGCTCCATTTACAAAAACTCACCGTTGAAGTAATTACTATAATTTATAATTATTTTACTAATCGGTGGGAATCGGCTTTTAAACGCTAAGCTTGAGGACAATTGGCATAGCCAAAAGCTCGATGCATACCCCTGACAGAGACTTAATAATCTCCATCCAGAATAACCTTAAAAAATAAAAAGGCAAAATAACAAACCAAAATAACAAATAGTGTCTCGATGGAAGGATTACAAACCCAGCTGAGAACATTCTAACTACCTGAAGTCTACTCATTTACACTGGTGAACACAAACATTATGCATGTAGTTATCTGAACGAGCACCCAATTTAATGTTACGACCCCCTCGTCACAACATAAAAGACAACAAAATGATTTATATACAACTTATTTATTATAAATAGAACTGATAGAACAACAAATTAAGCAAAACAAACAAAGGTCTAGGTATAAATAAAGAAGATAAAGAACGAAGCGGTTGCTATGTAACCCTCGTTCCCTGAGGGGGGGGGATGGAAATGCTATGTGGGAAAAACTTCCACTATGGGGATTTCGCCAGAAAGCCAATCATCTGAAAGAGTAATAAAATGGGCCAATGAAATGCCAATGACATGGCAGCGTCAGCATACGCAGCTTGCAGCAATCACAATCAGCTGTAAAGATGGCAGCCACGCAACACTAAGTACCTTTTCTAGCTGAAGAGCTGAACTACAGCTGTCAGCTAAGGCGCAATCTCTATCATGAAGGAACATAGCATTTCCATTCCCACCCTTGGGGAACGAGGGTTACATAGCAACCGATTCGTTCCCCAGCGGAACACCGTAACAGACAAAGAGCTGTTCAGAGGATCTAAAGCTCTGAGTGCGGTCCACATAAAATCTCAGAGCGTGAATGTGACACAGCAAAGAAAGGGCTGGGTCTGCCTCCTTAGTGGGCAGTGCTTGCAGGCTCACTATCTGGACTCTAAAGGGTCTGGTAGGAACCTTGGGGACATATCCAGGCCGGGGTCTTAGACTAGCGTGAGAGTAAGCCGGCCCGAATTCCAGGCACGAATCACTGTCCGAAAATGTCTCCAGGTCCCTGACCCTCTTGATTGATGCAAACTCGACCAGCAGAGTTGTCTTCAAGGACAAAAATATCAAGTATACTGAGTTAAGTGGTTCAAATGGATCTCCGCGTATGCTCGTAAGCACTACAGAGAGATCCTAAGAGGGCATGAGAGGGGGGTGGGGTAGATTTAATCGCCTCGTGCATCTGAGGAACAGGATGATGAGGTTATGCTTTCCCACAGTGCCGCCATCTACCGCGTCATAATGAGCGGAAATGGGAGCAACAAAAACCTTCAGTGTGGAGGGTGACAGCCTCTGCTCCAGCCTATCCTGAAGGAAAGAAAGCACCATGCTGATCAGGCAAGTCCGGGGGACTTCTTGGAGAGAAGTGCACCATTCAGTGAATAGACTCCACTTCAGGCCATAGGCATGCCTCATAGAGGGTGCTCTAGGCTGAGTGATGGTGTTAACCACCACAGCCTGTAGGTCACCTAATTCTTCCTCGCTCCTTCTATTAGCCACATGTGGAGGTTTCAGAGATCTGGGGGTGGGTGCCAGATGGTGCCCTGTCCCTGAGAAAAGAAGGTCCTTCCTCAAAGAGATCTGCCAGGGAGGGGCCGTCATGAGGAGAGAGAGCTCTGATATCCAGGTTCGGTTGGGCCAGAGGGGCACAACTAGCAAGACCTGCTCCTCATCCTCCCTGGCTTTGCACAGTATCTGTGCGAGTAGGCTCACTGGGGGAAACGCGTATTTGCGCATGCCCCGAGGCCAGCTGTGAGCCAGTGCGTCCGTGCTCATGGGGGCCTTGGTAAGGGAAAAAAACACTGGCAATGGGTGCTCTCAGAGGAAGCAAACAGGTCGACCTGGGCTTCTCCAATGCGCACCCATATCAGCTGTACAGACTCGAGGTGGAGCTTTCATTCTCTCGAGCGTGGAAGCTGCCGTGAGAGCACATTGGTTGCATGGTTGAGCTTGCTGGGGATGTGAATGGCCCACAGAAATTTCAGCCACGTATGACTCCAGAGGAGCAGAGCTGAGACATGCGGCAGGAGCGGATACCCCCCATGCGGTTGATATATGCTACCATCATCATGCTGTCCATCCTGACCAGCATGTGTTTCTCCTCTAGCACTGGTAAAAAACGGAGCAGAGTGAGATACACCTCCAACAGCTCCAATGCATCTGTGTTCGTCAGTAGAGCTTGTCTGCGGACCCAATCACGAAGCCAATGCTGCAGTGGTCTCATATGTAGCAACCTGAGCAGCGTGACAGCGGCTGTGGATGGTATATGCCCCAGGAGACTCTGAAATAATTTCAGTGAGACCACAGTTTTCCTGTCGAACTCTCTCAGACAGGTCAGCATCAGCTCAGTGTGCTCTTGGGAGAGGTGCATCATCATGGTGATCGATTCCTGCTTGGTCTTGGTCTTATCTCAGTTGACCCAAAACCCCAACAAGTCGAAGTACTGGAGCACCCTGTCCCTGTGCATAATCAATTGATCCCGCGAGTGAGCTAAAATTAGACAGTCATCGAGATAATTGAATTTGCGGATGCCTGCAAGCCAAAGGTACGCGCCCTTCAGGTCTATTGCTGCAAACCAATCCTGAGGATGGATGCACCAGAAGATGCGCAGAGGCGCATCTCGGGGTCAAAATGCAGTGGTAAAACCCGCTCTTCATCTCGGCTGGAGGGACCGACTCGATTGCATCCTTCACCAGGAGGACAGCAATCTCCTCGCGCAAGACAGGGGCAGACACAGGGCTGACCCTGGTGAAATACACGCTCGTGAACTTGGGAGGACGTTTGGCGAACTGAATCGAGTAGCCGAGTTGAATCGTGAGCCATTGCGATGGGCTGCGTATTGATAACCAGGCTGGCAAAGTTTGCAGAAGTGGTATCATTGGCATGATCGTTGACGCACCAGCGATAGGGCAGCACAGAGTGGGAGGTCTTAGCCGGGGATCTGAAGAGCAGGAGGCAAGAGATTCACTCTAACCTTCCTCCCAGGATCTTGAGAGGGGACTGGGAGTGTGCGGCAAGCGAGACCGTCCTCTAACACACTCAGAGCCACTGGCGAGTTGTGCACTGATCCTGCGAGCTGGAAGGCATAGCGTCCCAAACTGGCAGTGTTCTGGCTGTCACATCCGGATAAGGGGAAAAATGCTCTTTCATTGAGAATTTGAGCAAGTTCTTTCTTCTCCGGATGGCGCGTTTTAGAGATGCTTCACGGTCCGTTTACTGGACTTAACAGTGCCCTGGGACGGGGGCGCTGGATGCCTGCAGGGTGCTTGATGCTACCACTTAGCTGGAGAAGCAGGCGGGGCTGGCAGAGCAGGTCTTGAAGCCGCAGGCGAGGAGTAGCCGAGGTGGAGGGTTCGGCGGGGGAAGCGGTCTTACAAGCCCGCCAATAGATGACTTCACCCATTGCACTCGACTGCTCTTTCACCACAGTGAATTCCTGGGTGAAAGAGGATGGGAGGCTTAGAAGGCTTGGCTTTCTTCTTAGCTTCTGTGTAGCACCCACCTAGTCAGTCCGGCCGTGGGGCTGGGGGATGAACCATCTCCAGACCCACAGCCGAAGCAGCCCAGGAAAGCACAGCCTACTAACTAACTTTGCCATCTGAATAAACATAAACAAAGAACACTGATCGCACACTTACCAAATCCGTAGAGAAAGGACAATCAACATGAACTGGAACCGCATCTTTTTTTTTAAATAAGATGAGTGGCAAATCTGGATTTCACCTTTCCAGATTTTAAAATCTCTCAAGTAAAAAAAAATTCCCCAGCGACGAGGGGAACTTCAATGCAATGTGGAAAACTTCCACTATGGGGATTTCATCAGAAAGCCAATCATCTGAAAGAATAATAAAACGGGCCAATGAAATGTCAATGAATTGGCGGCGTCAGCGTACGCAGCTGGCAGCAATCACAATCAGCTGTGAATAAAGATGCCAGCCACGCGACACTAAGTATCTTTTCGCTTTCAGAGCCTCACGGTACTGTAAGAATGAAAATTATCATATGCATTTGCTTAAATGGCAAAACATGTCTTTTTCACCAAGAAGGTCCATACTGACTTCAAAGGCAGATTTTTCAAAGGACTTTGGGGGTTTTACGATGTGGTCACATGTTGATTGGTCAGTTTGTATGTCTCAGCATTTGGGCTTTGTCCACATGGTCAAGAAACATTCTGAATAGTTGGTCAACTTTCCTCTGCCTCTTTTCCTGCTCTGCTCCTCTCCATCTCTGGAGACCTTCTCTTACTCTACTGCTATCAGGCTATTTTCAGGGCCTACTCTCTTTGCTCCCCCAGCTCTGCCGCCAGACCGATTAGACAGGTGTGACATTAAGGAGAAGAAGGGAAAACCTTCTAAACCTCCTGTCCCCTTATTCCTGGAGATGCACAGTAGGTTCACGCAGCGCTGAGAGCACCTTTTTCTGCCTGGTCTGCGTGCGCTCCGCCCTCACCTTCCTCGATAACGGAGCAGCCAGGGGGTATGAGCGAATCCCCAGGTTGAGCATGCTAGCACGGTCAATCTTGCCCATGTGGTGCCACTTCCTGTCATGGTTAGCCTCGGCTCCTGTCCAAAGCGTGTAGGTTGTCTGTGTCCATTGGGGCCAGAGCCTACACTGCTGGGGGCAAGGCTGCTTCCGTTTTGCTTGCTATGGCTGGTACAGGCATTGACCCAGAGGCACAAGGAAGGTTCTGATCCAGGCTTAATGTACGCTTTGCAACCAACTTTGCTCTGAAAACACCAGGTCGGCTGCGGGTGCCCTGGGAAGGACGATGACCACACTAGTGGTCCAGGATTGCCACCTCTGGCTAAACCTGGCTGATATGCATGACGTTGACAAAGTTAGCTTTCTTAACACACAAATATTCCAGACTGGCCTGTACGGCGACACCAGGGGTGAGTTCACCCAGGAAAGAGCAGTCAAGTGCAATATGCAGGCTTTAAAAACCGCTCTCCCCATCGAACCATCCACTTTGGCTGCTCCTCGCCGAGGGTGCTCATCTGTGGCTCTTAAATCTGCTCCGCCGCCCTGTCTGTTCCACCGGTTAAGCGGCAGCATCGAGAACCCCACAGACAATCACCACCCCCCGCCTCAGGATGCCGGTAAGTCAGGTATGGACTGTGAAGCGTCCCTGAGACGGGCCACTCGGACAAAAGGAGGTTTTCTCTTTTCCCAGCGGACGGCCAGGAACACCCATATCATTAACTTACGACCATATGACTACTAAATTTTATAAAGAGCAATTTCTCCTTCCTCCAGGTGTGACAGCCTGAACACTGCCAGTATGGGACGCTATGCCTTCCAGCTCGCAGGATCAGTGCACCTCGCCACAGGCTCTGAGAGTGCCAGAGGACGGGCTCCTTTCTCTCACACTCAACTGCATTGGCCTGGTTCAGGTCTTATTTATCTGAACGTTATCAATTTGTATCAGTTAATGAAGAGGCATCATACAGATCAAAAATACACTGTGGGGTACCACAAGGCTTGGTTCTTGGTCCCTTACTTTTCACACTATATATGCTACCGCTAGGCGATATCATTAAAAAAGATGGAGTTAGCTTCCACTGTTATGTTGATGATACACAACCTTATATCTCCTTTCAACCTGATAATTTGTATGAATTTGCAAAATTGTATACAGATTGTATAGCAATTAAAAATTGGATGACTAATAACTTCTTATTACTAAATTCAGATAAAACTGAGGTCTTGCTTATTGGACCCAAAAACCCCACATGCTAAAACCTAGAACACTGTCTAACAGGTAGACAGCTCTGCTGGTCGCATTGACATCAGTCAAGAGGGTCGGGTATCTGGAGGCATTTTCAGTCAGCGAAGTGTGCCAGCAATTCGGGCCGACCCACTCTTAAATTTTCTTGAGAACCTGGCCCACCTAGGTGCCCGAGGTTCCTACAGTGCTTTCTTTTTTAGAATACGTAGTGAATCTGCAAGCGCTGTCCATGAAGGAGGCAGACCCAGCCCCTTTCTTTGCTGTGTCCCGTTCGTGCTCTGCACTATGTGACCGCATTAGAGCTTACGACTCTAAGCAGCTCCTTTTCTGTTATGATGGGCAGACGGGAAGTGCCGTCTCAATACTGAGGTTGGCCCACTGGATAGTGGATGACATCTCCCTTGCTTTTCAGTGACAGGGTGAGCCGCATCCATTGGGAGTAAGAGCGCACTCGACTAAGTGTATCGCCTCCTCTAGGGCGTAAGCATGCGGCGCCTCTCCAACAGACATCTGTAGAGCTGCTGGCTGGGCGACACCAAATACATTCCTAAGATTCTATAATCTTTGAGTGGAGCCAATATTCCTCACGTGTGCTGGATAACGCCAGTCAATGAGGTAATTCAGTTTGGTGTTGAAATACTTCAACTTCAAACTAGGTGTATTTTATACGACTCCCCAAAAAATACAAATAAGCCTTTAAGCCCTTCACAGGTAAGTAAGGTAAGTTAGGGCCAGGGGACACGTTGGAAGGCTGTGTCTCTGGTGATGATGCTGTGCTCATGCTGGAGCCTGGCAAACCTCTAACCAGCGACGGGGTAAAGTTCAATCACTGTGGTATTTCCATACATTTCCCCATAGTGGAAGTTTTTCCACATAGCATTGAAGTTCCCCTCCCGCTGGGGAATGAAATGGTTAACCCTCATTCCCCGATTGAGGGGATGGAAATGCTGCGCCACAGCAGTTGCACCTTAGCTAACAGCTGTAGTTCGGCTCTTCAGCTAGAAAAGATACTTAGCATTGCGTGGCTAGCATGTTTATTCACAGCTGATTATGTTGTTTTTGCTGCCAGCTGCATACCCTGACACCGCCAATTCATTGGCATTTCATTGGCCCATTTTATTACTCTTTCAGATGATTGGATTTCTGACGAAATCCCCATAGTGGAAGTTTTGCCACATAGCATTTCTGTTCCTTACAAACATATTTTTTGTTGTGTCTTAGCAGGCCACTGTAATCCACACATGTAAGTCCACACGTGCTCTCATAGCGAGGAAATGGAAACAAAACCTTCATTGCGACCCATCTATAAATGCAACACTGAGGACCCATGTCTCCTAACAATTCTTCTTCTTCCATTTGTTTTAATTACGGTTGGCAACACAACATGGCGCCCCTCTGCTGTCTTCGAAGCTATATCATGCATATTAATTAAGTTGCATCTCATTCCAGATGCAACCAATTCTTTCTCATGAATTAATGATGAAAACTCAAAGACGTCACATTGTAGCAGCCGGTACAGACATCCAGTCTCTGGACGCTGGAATTTGCACAATAATCACATGGCCGTGACGTAGCTGCAAAATTTATTTTCAAACTGGAAGAACGAATTTGCTCTAAATAATGCAAAAACAGCCAATTTTCACTTTTTTGTGAAATATATGTGTCCTAATAGTGTTTTTAACAATGTGGGACACATATATGACTGTCAACATCTCAAAAAATGTGTTTTTGGGTTGTTCGTGACCTTAAAATTAATGCACTTCTCTATAAATTGCAACATAAAGCATCAGAGTAGATGGGACAGTAATGGTTGAAAAGTGACATTTATTGTCACTTACTACCTGTAATGTGTACATAAAGTTAATTACTGTAATTTATTCTTTGCACTGCACAACTTCATACAAATCATACTCCTTTTACAGTAAAATACAGTTTCTTTTTATTACAGCACAACACTGGCTATTTTACAGTTATTTACCGCATAATCTACAGTAAGGATTAACAGTGTTGATTATGTTGGTTGTGTTGAGTATTGATTTAATAAAAAAAAATTCTTTAGTGCTACTGCTACTCCAGAGTCTAGACTTTGTCTTAAGGTGGAAGGTGTTATGGTTTTGTTTTGTTTTCTTTTGCTGGTGCTGTGCTACCCACTACATGGCACTTCTGTTTAGAAGTTAATTGTTCTCTTTTGTGTGCAGGTTGAAGTATATTACAGGTGTGTCACGTTGCCGATGTTGAGTGCATGATAAAAGGATCACTCTTTTTTTCCATCAAGAGGTGCTTGCGTTTGTAGCTTGAATTGGGCTGCTTGATTGGTCTCCATCCAACACCAACATTTATTTTTTGAAAGATCATTTATTTTGAATTTGTTAATTGTTTAATTTTCTTTAATACATTTTTCACTTTTTGAACTGTTGGGGTCTTGCTTATGCTATGGGCTGTCTGGAGCTGGACAGTTTGTAACATTTCAAAACTCATTTTATTTCTTGTAATATGCCTTTTATGCATTTTTATTTCTCATTTTTGAATATGGTTTATTAATACCATGGTTATTACTACTACTATTATTATAATATTATAAAAGACTTTTTCACTCCGCCCCTCCTTTGTCGATTCCACGCAAGAACAGGTTGCCAGATTGACGTCACCAACAGGAGTGCGGCTGATTATTGAGCATACATCGTGTCCTAACTAAAAGCAACGACATGCGATAGAAGGAATATTTACCATATTAAGAGGAGTTTTTGTAATGTCCTGATCACCTGAAATTTCTATTTTAGAAACAGTTCTATTTCTCGCAGCTAAACAATAGGATAAATATGACAAACCTCAGGTACACATAATGTGCTTATATGCTAATATAAATGCTAATAATGTGAGTTTGCCATTTTATCTGACATTTATTGCCATAATTAAAGCAGCAGCAGATAGTTTACCTCAGATCTTGAAAATAAAATAAACATAGTTAAAATATGAACTTTAGAACTATGACTCAATACAAGCCAACAACTATCAGTCATTCAGTGTGTACATTAAATAATGTTAAAGTTAAAAATGCTAATATGTATTTGATTGTAAACCTTACCATTTTATTGGAGTACAATGCACTATTCAGTGCTTCTGAATGGCCGTATTTAAATGTTTCTGTCATGTTGCATCTGGTGCAGACTTTGCTAATCTTGTCTCATTGTGTGTTGTCAGGACACAGTGTTATGCAACCTGCTCAGTTAATGTTTACATTTGTAATATTTATATTATTTGCCAATTAAAAACCACCTCATGTGGAACTCTGAATCTTCGTCTCATTTCGCAGGCTGCCACTGTCCACTGGAGGTTGCATTTTCAGTCACAAGTGCAAACTTTAAGAGCTTTCATGAGGTTTCATACAGTCTGTTTTCCACCAAGGCATCCCGGGGTACTGAAATATAATTGGGTAAACGGGCATTGGACTGAATTCTGATACACAACGCACATTTTTAAAAGAAAATAACTGACTTTAGCATTGCTTTTCAGATAAACAAATATGTTCACTCAACATGTTTCTTAAATAGCTACATGTTATGGTTGGTGTAAGGAAAGGGAGCAAGGACTCAAGTGCAATACAAAATAGGTATTTATTAATTATAGAATAAGACAAAAAGGTAACAAACAACCCCATGAGGGAAAATATTAACTAATATACAAAACACAAACTTGGCTGGGCTGGCAGGACAGGACAGAAAGTATCTAGACAAGACTTGACAAAAGCAACATACAACATATGATGGACACAGACGAACTGGCACAGGACAGCAGACATGAGGAGACTATAAAGCAGAAAGAATTAACAAACAGGTGAACAGAATAAACTAATAATGGGTTAAGGAGGATGGGACTAGACAATAGACAGGAGAGCACATGACACAAAGAAACACCACAAGCCTGGGTCACTCCTGGGCCCCACATGAGATGCCCACCTGAATTTGCCCATGTGGGGCCTAGCTGGGAAAATTTTTACATTTTTGTAAAACGGGTCTAATTGTTATGAAGTGATTCCTCCCCAGCTTCACCCAAGAATGAGTCTTGCTCATTATCCTCTAAAAAAAAAAGTCTGATATAGGACATTACTCTATGTTGTCATTTGAGACAATTCCATAGAGATTTATATCACATCAGCTGTTGAACAATCCACTGTCTGTTCATTGTGCTGCATAGCTACTAACCTTGCATTCACACTTGTGGAGAGATATTAAATGATTATTCTACTGTTTTCTGGTAAAAAAAAAAAAAAAAAAAAAAAAAAAA
>CAIGQW010000473.1:2825820-2838164 GCA_903798125.1 Danio choprae | reverse complement strand
AAAAAAAAAAAAAAAAAAAAAAAAAAAAAAATATATATATATATATATATATATATATATAATAATAATAAAAATAAATAATGGATTAACAGAATGATATGAAAATTAGGAGGTGTTTTTGTACTGAATTTAAAGCCAGAGATGATTGAAATCATGTTTAAATAGAAATGTGTTTTTTAAGAGTCTTAATGACAGCCAGCTTAAAGGTTTTAGACACATTAGGTTGTGAGAATATACAGAGTTGGGTATTGTTGGCAAAACAGTAGAATCTAACTCTTTATTTAATGATATTGCCACAGTCTTCTTTTGATCAGTATGATGCCTCTTCTTTTACTGATACAAATTGATAACATTCCAACAGGTGAGACCTGAACCAAATCAATGCAATTCCAATAATACCAACATCATTATTATAATTTTTTCCAATTATTTGGGATCAGTGTTTTTTTTTAATAAGACCTTTATGCTGACTGCTTAATAACAGCCAGCTTAAAGGTTTTAGTCACACATCCTTATAGTAATTATAAATTTATAATGTTAAAGTGGAGGTGAAGCAGTCAGTCAAGTTTACATTATTTTATATATTGATTTCCACTTTAAGGAAAAATTTATTAAAATAAATAAATATACACATATTTTTTTTTATATAATTTTAATATTCTACTTAAAGCTGGTGTAAGATGAGCATTGTGGTTAAAATTACATATCATTTGTTGCACCTTGTTCCACTCTCTATATCACATTGGCTGCATCCAAATTCGTCTACTACTCAGTAGGTACTGCATTTGAATTCAAACATACTACTTGGCCATTAGAAAATTACATTCTATACAGTATGAATGGAACTTGGATGTACTACATCCACCATATTGTCATGGTCACATGATACCCACGTCAGTTGGGTCGCTTCACTCCCATTCATGAATTCTATCGCAGTGCATCATGGGATAGCGTAGCATCCATCCGATGCCATCCGCACTTCCGAATCTCACCGGAAGTAGTAGGTCATCCAGGTACTTCTCACATATGGTTTCTCAAATACTACTTGGC
Organism: Danio choprae; assembly: GCA_903798125.1. NCBI lineage: Eukaryota > Metazoa > Chordata > Actinopteri > Cypriniformes > Danionidae > Danio > Danio choprae. Next base: position 2,837,114 of record CAIGQW010000473.1, on the reverse strand, counting down.
TCGCATACTGTTTTTATTCATCACCACAGCGGAATGAACCGCCTACTGTTTTTAGTGTACTATATAAAATGTAAGTATGCAATTTCAGAAGCAGCTATGGTTTCACATTGATACAGCTCACCCAAAGCTTCATGCATGATTTCAGATGATTTTGAACATCAGTTAAATTGTTTAAAAGGCTTTGGCTTATATATATATATATATATATATATATATATATATATATATATATTGTCACGGCCACACAAAGGAGACAAGGCAGGAATTACTTCAAGGGTTTATTGTGCAATGCAACTCAAGCAGTGAGATGAAAACAGGTGAGTGAAGTAGCACAGGAGAAGCCAGCTCACAGTGTGACACGAACTCCCCCTCCACAGGTGACTCCAGGCACCCTAGATTGGCGATGGGGATGGTCTCGACCTCAGGGAGCTGGGCGGTCCGGATGTGGGTGGTGGAACTCCTCGAAGAAAGTCGGATCCAGGATGTCATTGTGGGGTGTCCACGATCTCTCCTCGGGACCAAATCCTTCCCAGTCTATTAGATACTGGAGCTGGCCATTCCGCCGCCGGGACTCAAGAGCTTCCTGGACTCGATATATGTTGTCGCCGAGGATTTCAGGTTGTTCTGGAGGGGGAGGCGGTTCTGGTTCTGTGGATGGAGGGAAAACTGGGTCAGAGTGAGGTTTAAGTAGGGAAATGTGAAATGTGGGGGATATTCTGTAACATGGAGGTAAATTGAGACGGTATGTGACTGGGTTAATCTGAGAGTGGATGGTGAACGGTCCTATGTATCTTTTGGCAGGGCAGACAGAGGCGGATGTCCCTAGTAGAGAGCCATACCTTATTACCCGAATGGTAAGTGCGGTTAGGTAACCTGTGGCGATTGGCGGCGTTAGTGTACCTCCGTACTGCCTGCCGTAGATGGACGTGTGCTGAGTTCCACACCCTCTTGCTTTCCTGGAACCAGTGGTCCACCGCGGGTACTTCTGGGGTTTCGCCGGTCCATGGGAACAGGGATGGCTGATAACCTAGGACACATTGGAAAGGAGTTAGTCCTGTTGAGGTTTGGCGAAGGGAGTTCTGAGCATACTCAGCCCATGATAGATACTGGCTCCAGGTGTTCTGGTGGTGTGCGCAGTACGTCCGAAGGCAACGTGAGATTTCCTGGATCTTTCGCTCGGTCTGTCCATTGGTTTGAGCATGGTACCCGGACGATAGACAGATGGATGTGCCCAGAAGTTGGAAGAATGCCCACCAGACCCTGAAGATGAATTGAGGCCCCCTTTTGGACACAATGTCTTTGGGGAGCCCATAATTGCGGAAGACATTGTGAAAGAGTGCTTTAGCGTTTTCGAGAGCTGTGGGAAGACCTTTGAGAGGATTTAATTTACATGCTTTGGAGAAGCAATCTACTACTACAAAAATGGTTGTATACACTTGTGAGGGAGGCAAGTCTGTGGCGAAATCTTCTCCTAGGTGTGTCCAGGGCCGACGGGGAGTAGGCAGGTGTTGTAATTTACCTTCCGAAAGGTGACGAAGAGTAGTGGTGATGTCACAGACCGAGCATCCCCGGACAAACTGGGCGACGTTCTTGGTCATGTTCGGCCACCAGTACTTAGGTTGGAGGAGCGAGAGGGTTCGTCTGCTGCCAGGGTGTCCAGAGCCGAGAGAAGTGTGCGTACTATCCAGTAGCTGAAGACAGAGCCTGGGTAGGTACGTAGGTACGGCCCTGAGGCAGTTCAGGGGCGGCTGTTTCTTCGGTGGTGGCGGCACGGATCTCTTCATCTACTTGCCATAAAATGGGAGCTAGGAAGACAGAAGAGGGTAAAACAGGGTCAGGAGCATCAGTATTGAGATCTGATAAGTACATACGTGAGAGGGCATCAGCTTTCAAATACTTATGTCCCAGCTGATAGGTGATTTGGAAGTCGAAGTGGTTAAAGAATAGTGACCAGCGAGCTTGACGAGCATTTAGTCGTTTGGCATTACGAAGGTCCTGGAGGTTTTTTTGGACGGTTACGTTGAAGGGGAACTTGACTCCTTCCAGGAAGTGTCGCCACTCTTCGAGGGGGAGTTTAATGGCCAGTAGCTCCCGATCACCTATGCCATAGTTCTGTTTGACTGGGGTTAATTTCCTGGAATAGTACGCACACGGATGAAGAGTTCACCAGACCATTGTGAAAGAACGGCACTGACTCTGGTATCTGCTGCATCTACCTTTACAACGAAGGGTAGAGTGAGATCGGGGTGTCTGAGTACAGGTGCCGTAGTGAATTTTTGTTTAAGAAGCTGGAAGGCCTGGTGGGCGTTAGCGTCCCAGGAATGTACGGATCGTCCGCCTTTAAGGAGGGAGGTTAAAGGAGCTGAAAGGAGGCTGTAAACGCTGGTAAAAGATGGCGAACCCAAGGAATCTTTGGAGTTCCTTAACCATCCTGGGTTCGTCCCATTTAGACACGGCATCCACCTTGCAGGCTTACATCCTGACCCCTTCAGCGAAGATCATGTATCCGAGGAAGGAGATTGTGGTTTTGTGGAACTCGCATTTATCTGCGTTTAAGAATAGTTGGTGCTCTCGTAGACGTTGGAGGACTTGCTGTACATGGGAGTGGTGTTCTGTCATGCTACAGGAGTAAATCAGTATATCGTCAATGTAGACAATGGTGAATCAGTGAAGAAAGTCTCTGAAGATTTCATTCATAAAGTTCTGGAAGATGGATGGACTGTTGGCTAGGCCATAGGGCATCACCTGATATTCGTAATGGCCTGTCGGAGTGATGAAGGCAGTCTTCCATTCGTCCCCTTCTCAGATACAAATCAGGTTGTACGTGCTTCGGAGGTCAAGCGTACTGAAGACCCAGGCTTCCCGGAGTACTTCCAGGGCAGCTGGTACTAGTGGTAGTGGGTAAGCAAATTTAGTTCTTGCGTCGTTGAGTACACAATAGTCTATGCAAGGTCGCAAACCTCCATCCTTCTTGGAGACGAAGAAGAAACTAGAGGCCGCTGGTGATGTGGACGGTCTGATGAACCCCTGATGGAGAGCTTCCTCAATATATTTTTCCATCATCTCATGCTCTGGACAGAAAAGTGGGTAGATTCTCCCACGCGGTAGTTTGACGTTTGGCAGCAGGTCGATGCTACAATCCCAGGACCAATGAGGGAGTAGTTGGGGGGCTCGCTTCTTGCTGAAAACATCGGTAAAGGGGGTGTAGATAATTGGGATGGTGACGGAGGAGTGGATAGGGTCTTCTACGGTGGTAGCGTGGATGGAGAGGGCATCTGGAGGTGATTTAGGATCCGTGGGAGAGTTATAGCCGTGTTTCTTGCAAGCAGCGCCCCATCCAAGGATTTCTCCTGTGCCCCAATTAATTGTGGGTTGGTGTTGCGCGAGCCAGGGTCGGCCAAGGATAATGTCCACATTCGCCTGGGGAAGGACCAGTAGTGTGAGTGTCTCCCGATGGTTGTTAGAGGATATGAGGGTGATTTCCCTGGTCCGCCGGGATATTTTGCCATCACCCAATAGTGAGTTTTGGATGGTGGTTATTTGGTAGCAAACCTCATTAGTTATTGTGGGTATGCGGTGTTTGGTGATATAGTGAGATGAGATGAAGCTACCGGCCACTCCAGAATCCACCAGCACATGAAGGGGGAAAATACGAGAATCAACAGTTAGTTGCGCTTCAATATGGGGTATGTGAGAAACGAAAGGAGTTAGTGAAACGTTACTCACCATTGGACGAGGCGGGCGGACCGAGCAGGTGGAGATGAGATGAAAGGTTTCTCCACAGTACAAACACAGCCTGTTCCAGATTCGTCTCTGTCTCTCCAAAGCACAGAGACGATAGGAGTCTGTGATCATGGGTGCGTCAGTAGACTGCGGTGGTGAAGGCATTCGGGAGTTTGCCACATACTCCGCAGATGGAGAGATGGGACAGGCGGAGAGGTGTTGGCAAACTCTGGTGGCCTTTTTGATATAAGTTTCTAGGCTGACATTGTCATCGTAGATGACCATTTGCTGACAGATTTGAGGTTTGAGGCCCTTCCGGTATGCGGCCAGTAGGGGTATCTGATTCCAGCAAGTGTCCTAAAGTGCAATGTGTATTCGTGTATGGATGCGTTACTTTGACGAAGGAGCAAGGAGGAGAACCATCTGACTTTGATTCCAGCCGGTGAGTGAGTGAGGTGAGTCTTTATAGTTGTGGTGATTTCAGGTGCAGGTGCGGGTAATTAGTAATCTGGTGAGGGTTTACGTGTGGTGTGTGGTGGATGGTGACTGGGAGCGAGCAGAGGGTGTGACACATATATATATATATATCAGCCCTATATATATTTAGTGTTTCTATGCATAATATTTGTCACGGTTGCTCAATCACAAGCATGGATCACAGGAATTATTCAAAACACATATTTATGGTATTTACACAAAACTATTTACAGGCCAAGAACAGAAACTCACACAGTAGATAATGGCAATTCAATACCGGACAATGAATAAACTGAACTGGAGTAGAAACACTCAAGACATGATTAAATTGAATACATGCAGGAGTGCGACACAGGTGGAACTGATAAAACTAATGAATAGCCGGAAAACTAAACAAAAGAATCGAATAACGTAAACAGAAGCACATGGAACAAACACATGGGACATCACATGACACAACAACTACATGAACACAACACATAGACACACAAGACTCATGGCAGGCAGTATTTAAGGGCCAGTATTGCAGGTATTGCACTGGTTTAAAAAATAAATATTATAAGCCACTAAATAAATCATAATCAAATAGTTAACAAATATAAATTAAATGTATGTATATAAATGAAACCATATTGGCTGCACTGGCTCATTGGTCCTATTCTGCTTTTGACCACATCATCAACTCATGGCACAGATGATTGTTTGCTTTCGCCTCAGCGGTCAAGACGTTTTCTCTTCAACATATTTAAATATACCTTAATGTTGTTTTCGCTAGCAATTTTAACAGTGAAATTAAAAAAAAAAACCTCCTACACCACCCCATCTCCCCCTGTGTATAAATCTGCTGCTGGGGTTACATGATTCCTGCCAAGACCAAAGACATCAACGTTTTCATATACATATTCATTACCATATCTCTCTAAGAGTTGTCATGACAAAATTATTTATGTTGGTTTCATGTTAGACCTACTTCTAACCAATTGAAAATGTCTTTTCAGTGTTTCAGGAGGTGAGCTTTTTGACTTCTTGGCTCAGAAAGAGTCACTTTGTGAAGAGGAAGCCACTGAATTCATCAAACAGATCCTCAATGGAGTTCAGTATCTGCACTCCAAGAAAATAGCACATTTTGACCTGAAGGTATTAGTTTTGTCTATGGCTGTCTCACAGATCCTGTGTCATATAGTTTCATATAAATGACTTGCAGAAACAGCTATAATGGTTGTCATGGCAACAGTTTAGCTCTTTCTCATGCAGAGGAGAATTGGACTTTAGTGAAGAACAATTGGGTCGATTGCATGGAAACACCTGAATTTTGCATGCCAAAAAACCTGTTAACTTTTCTAAAGCCTTTGTACTATTTCTTGGGAATGTATGCATGGTATGCATGTTCATCCAGTTACATGTCACCGGGATTCCTCTTTTCACCTCTTGGGTAGGTAGCTTCATTAATAAAGTTATAAAAAATGTTGATTTTCCTATGCTATATCCCTCAGAATTACAGTAAACAAACATCATTAACATGCAGAATGCTAAGGCGGATGTTAATGTGGAGTGAGCAACAATGTGAACAACAAATAGCAATAACTTAAAAATGAAACGCTTGTATATCACTCTTGCATCTTTGTTGTTTTTATTGTCTTGAACAATACAAACATGTTGCAGTCTCATAGTTTCCTTTCTCCATACCACTTATCCATCTATTTGTGCATCTTGAGCCATTGACAGGAAAAAGCCTTTATGGTTGGCCAGTTCATTAAATGTTTCATGTTTATTTTTATAGTGCTTTTTAATAGGGCTAGTTCTCCCAAAAATGAACCCTTACCCTCTCACCCTCATATCATTCCAAGCCCCCTGAGACCTTCTTTCATCTTCAAAACACAAATTTAGATATTTTAGAATAAATAGAGCTTCCTTGTCGTCCATTGACTGAAATGTTTCTAATACATTCAAAGTGCAGAAAAGAAACCAAAATCATTCTAGCCCAATCCCAGAAAGCTCCCCTTAATGCAAGTATAAGTGGGACAGCAGCCAGACTACTATTAAGAAGCCCCCCAAATTGCAAGACTTTTACGAGGAGAGGTGCTATGCTAATGCGTAGCTGTCTCACTATTCAGGGGTTGCTATAATGTATATGAGAATCCCTAGCTGGCTAAAAACTATAATGTATGTTTGTTCCTGTGGGTTGGAATACTGCGGCAGTAAAGTATGCGTGTCCCTACAAGGCTGAGAATGCTGGATTAGGGATGTATGCATGTGCCTGTGGTGCTGGAAATTCTGCATTAGTGGTGTTTGCCTATCCCTGCAGGGCTGAAAATGCTGCTTTAGTGATGTATGTGTTTCCCTGCAGGGATAGAAATGCTGCACTAGTGGTGTATGCGTATCCCCGCGGGGCTGGAAATGCTGCACTAATGACATGTGTGTCCCTGCAGGGCTGAAAATGCTACATTCAAAATAAATGGGTGTCCCCTGCTGAAAAGATGCTGCGGTAATGAATGTGTGTTACAAACATTGTGTGTGCATGTCCCTGTGGAGATGGAAGGCTGCATCAGTAAAGTATGTGAGTTTCTGCAGGATGCAAATGCTGTGGCAAAAACATATGCATGTTTCTGTGTGAGCTGGAGGTACTATGACGGTAACGTGTGTGTTCTTATATCTAGTAATGTGTAATCACGCTGTGGGACAGTGATTCAGTGTGGAAAGGAAAGTTCTATGAGCCTTCGCTTGGCTTCTTTGATATCTGATAGATCTGTATGGATATAATTCTGGAAAGCCTCGGATGACCAGCAGCTGAGGGTTTGGATCTGCTGTTGTGGAGGACTGTTTTGAGCCACAGTGGTAGCTGCTCCTATCCTGAAGGAATGGCTGGAAAAGTTCTCTTGTAGGATGCCTGAAAAAAGCAAAACAAATTTTAGATGTTTCTGTAATCAGAAGCGAGAGGCAAGGTAGAAAGAGTCATCTGTGAAGAGGAGATCGGAGGGAGAAGTGGATTTGCAACTTCCTATAGTGGAGATAAGCTAGAAGGGTATTGATACTGTATTGTAAGTGATGGTAATCTCTGAGCATCATAGAAAACTGAAGAATGCTAGGATAAATACGGCATCTAGTAGGCCCACCCAATCAGGAGCTTGGCCCACTCCCCCCACAACACATATATATATATATATATATATATATATTTTTTTTTTTATTTTGCGATACATTTCATAACTGAGAAAGCAGCATAACTACGATGTGACCATGGTCTTTAAAAACATGTTTTGGCAAGCCAGGGTAATTTACAATCTTGATTAAAGTATTCTGTTTTAATCAATTTAAACCATTGAAGGTGCATTAGATGAAAGAGAACCTAATTTGGCATAGAGTGCAGATTTCTGTGCACATCATGCATCTCAGCACTCATTACCATACACACTTCCCTTTTATATAATTTCATGCTGTCGGATCCTAAGTCATACTAAAGAAAATCTTAAAGAACGCAAACAGTACAGCAGCACTGAGTAGGATAATCGGGAGATGCAATTGGGCTTAAACATTATAGCATTTTTTAACAGAAAGAGCAAATATTAAGTTCATTATCTGTGGACAACGTGCAGAAATTTACAAACCACAGGCAGTTTAAGTAGTTAAGATTCGTGCAAAGTGCAACATACAAAATTCAAACACGTGTGCAAAGCACGTTTGTTGCAGTTTGTGTCAAAAATATCAATATTTCGCTACATATCCACACTGAAATATTTTAAAATAATACTATCTTGCTTTTGTTTTGCTCTCTCATGTGCTCTATTTTCTTGACGCACGCTGCTGCATGTCCCTGACCTTTATAAACAATTTTGAGAGGTTAGCAACTGATCTCGTTCCAATATCACTGATTTGATTAATTAAATAAGACAGCAGTGTAAAATGCTGTCGATTGGCTTGTTGTATTTTTTTCCTTGAAATCTCTCAAGTTATTATATGTGATCTCCCTCAGTTATTGGACTTCTTAGCTGACAAGGGAAAAACATTAAAAAAAACATATAGCCTACACACTAGATGTCTTAAACTGTTACTATTTACTGTTGTACTTAACGGTAGTGTAAGGCAATATTGAAAATTCAGGATTCAATAATGAATATTGAATAAATATTGAGAATTCAAGATGTTTCAACGAGCAGGTCGATGTGATAGAGTGGTATGATAAAGCACAATTGATTAAAAATGTTAAATGCCAAATAAATGTTTTTGATAGGCTATAAATGGTAATGTATTAGCTATCTACCACTAACAAGTAGGCTAATGTGCAAAGATCTGCTATTCATAAATTTGTTTATATTGGTTATTAAAAAATAATAATGTCCATATTGGCTCTGGTGCATTAAATAATAATTAATAGTAATATAAAGATTTTTTAAAAATCACAAAATATAGAAAAGGTTATCGAATGTTGATATTTTTCAAGGTATCATCTCGAAATTGGAAATTCCAGCATTGTGACAACACTCGTTACAGTTATTGTAAACATTATTATATGCATTAAAAGCAAAATGGGTGATTTTATTGCATTTGTATTCATGTGACATTTCAAAAAGTTAAGGAATTTAAACATAAATGATTAAATGTTTTAATTTTAGGGAATAAAAAGCTTTTAATATTTGTCAACTCTGCTATGGTTGAATTTAGTAATGTGTAAAAAAAACAATAAATCATAGCAAGAAAAATCCTTATGAATAATTGCTAAATTGCAACTGAATTGACAGTAACAATTTACAATTTTACAACTTTTTAGCCATACATTCTACTTGCTATAAATGCTAAGATTACATGACACTAATCAGGATTAAAATATTTTTAAATTGTCCAATGTGTGATTAATGAAATATTCAGTTTTCCTTTTGAAATTGTGGTAACAGTATTGACAGTTTACAATTTAACAATTTAAAATTAAAATATCGGTGATTTTTTTTTTAAAGAAAAGCAAAATAAATAATTTTGATTACAATGATACATGTTGGAAAAAATACACTGACTAATTTGGACATCAATGAATCATGATTTTTGGTAATATAAAAAACTTTTTATAGAATTGTTTTTTTTTTTGTTATGGCATGCAACCTTGTGATCTATGAAAATTATGAACACATTTTATAAATAGTCAAAAATGTAAAAAAAAAAAAAAAACATTAAAAGCTAAAAAAAGATGGCTTTGGCAACTATAGAATCACCCATATAGTTCATGAAGAAAAACATGTTTTTCTGGCTAAAATGCAGTTTTCTCGTAAAACTTGGCAAACATGTCTCTCTTAAACATGTACTCAAGCAAGCAAACACTGAGATAAATATAGTCTGCAGTACAAATAATGGTTGTAAAATAAAAGTTAGTCTGCTTTTATTAAAAATGACAGAGCACATTTAAAATGATAAATATATTACTTTTAAAATGTTTTAAAATAGCAAACTACAGTAGTTGTTGTCTCTCTCTCTCTCTCTCTCTCTCTCTCTCTATATATATATATATATATATATATATAAGACAACAATTACTATACAGTATATATAAATATAATTTTTTGGACCACCTGAAATTTCACTTGGACCACCCTTAAGTTCCAAGCTGGAGCAGGGCCTGGCATCTAGTGTACATGCTCTATGGATTGAATGGTTACCTCTGCAGAGTGTGGAGATGCATTTAGTGAGGATCTTTAGAGTTATTGGTTGTCTGGTGTCTGGTGTGTGGGATGTGTTTAAAATACTTTTAGAGAGCTGATTGTGAATTGACTAGTTGAGGTTAGGGTGAGCCATATATGAGCTTATGGAAAAATTGGATTCCACTTATTCAATTCAATTCAATTCAAGTTTATTTATATAGCGCTTTTTACAATGTAGATTGTGTCAAAGCAGCTTAACATGTTCTAGTAAAGTCCAGATTTCAGAGTTCAGTTCATTTCAGTGTGGTTTAAGTTTCCCTGCTGAAAGTTCAATACTGAAGAGCAAATCCACCGAAGCGCAGCTCCACAAGTCCCAATCCGAGCAGGCCAGTGGCAACAGTGGCGAGGAAAAAAACTTCACCAATTGACGAAGTGAAGAAAAAAAAAACCTCGAGAGAAACCAGGCTATGTTAGGCACGATAAATTTTCTTCTGGCCAAACTTCCTATGTGGAGCTGCAGTCTAGACGCCGAGGCTGGAGAAGCTGGACATCCATCGTGGAAGCTGCAGGTGTAGGTAGGGCACCAGTGGGAGGTCAGGCTGGCCCACAGGATCAAGCGTAGACTTGTTCGTCACTGTAGCCTTTCAGGAATCAGTCTCATGCACTCCATTCCTCCATGACCACCACAGTATCAGCTTGGGATACGGCCTGGTCCAGGATAACTTTGGATCATCTCTTCACAGGTCTATGATCGCATCGATGGCGCTGCAAATCTGTAGGGACCTCGGGATGAGTATCCCCAGGTGGAAATAGAAAATAAAGAAAATATTTAGCGTAGCTGCTGTTCATAGTGTATTTAAACCAGAAAGAAAATGGATTGTTATAGATGAAAATAGCAGTTATATAACGCATATGAGAGTTTCTAACACAATGGCTGGTGTATTAAGACAGGAGGAGCACACTAATACACCATACCGTTATGTGACGCTTTGAGTGTATGCTTTACTAAAAAGATAGGTCTTTAATCTAGTTTTAAATTGAGAGAGTGTGTCTGAGCCTCGGACATTATCAGGAAGGCTATTCCAGAGTTTAGGAGCCATAAATGAGAAGGCTCGACCTCCTTTACTCAACTTTGCTATTCTAGGTACTACCAGAAGCCCTGTGTTTTGAGATCTTAAAGAACGGGTTGGATTGTAGCGAGACAGAAGGTTAGTTAGATAAACAGGAGCTAGATTATTTAAAGCTTTATAGGTAAGAAGTGATATTTTGTAATCAATACGGAACTTAACAGGCAGCCAGTGTAAGGAGGATAACACTGGGGTGATATGATCATATTTTCTAGACCTGGTAAGAACTCTGGCAGCTGCATTTTGTACTAGCTGAAGTTTATTAATAGAAGATGCTGGGGAACCAGCGAACAGAGCATTACAGTAATCCAGCCTAGAGGTCATAAAAGCGTGAACTAGCTTT
>CAIGQW010000473.1:2792025-2825420 GCA_903798125.1 Danio choprae | reverse complement strand
CATTACAGTAATCCAGCCTAGAGGTCATAAAAGCGTGAACTAGCTTTCTGCATCTGAGATGGATAGCATATTTCGTAACTTAGCGATATTTCTCAGATGAAAGAAGGTGGTTTTTGTGACATGGGAGATATGATTTTCAAGAGTTAGATTGCTGTCTAATATAACGCCCAGATCTTTTACAGTAGAGCTAATGCTAACTTTGTATCCCTCTAATTGCAGGTCAAGTTTTGAGATCTGCTGTGTACAGGATTTAGGCCCAATAAGTAATAATTCTGTTTTGTCTGAGTTTAAGAGAAGAAAATTGTTGGTCATCCAGTCTTTAATATCTTTAAGACATTCAGTTAGTTTAGACAGTTCAGATTTCTCATCAGGTTTTGTTGAAATATATAATTGGGTATCATCTGCATAGCAGTGGAAGCTGATCCCATGTCTTCTAATAATGTCTCCCAGGGGTAGCATATATATTGTAAACAGCAAAGGGCCTAGAACTGACCCTCGAGGCACCCCATACTTTACTGGCCTGGTTTGTGAGGCCTGTCCATTTATATTGACAAACTGGTAATGGTCAGTTAAGTATGACTTAAACCATTGTAGAGCCTGTCCCTGGACACCTGTAGAATTTAAGCGATCTATAAGGATATTGTGGTCGATAGTGTCAAATGCAGCACTAAGATGAAGTAAAACTAATAACGAGATGCAGCCTTGGTCAACAGCTAAGAGTAGATTGTTGGTTATTTTCACTAATGCGGTTTCTGTACTGTGGTGATGCCTGAAACCTGACTGAAACACTTCAAAAACGTTGTTCATCTGTAGAAAGGAGCATAATTGGGCAGAAACAACTTTTTCTAGTATTTTAGACATAAATGGAAGATTTGAAATTGGCCTATAATTAGCTAAGTTGCTGTGGTCCAGTTGTGGTTTCTTAATAATAGCCTTAATAACAGTTAGCTTGAAAGGATTTGGAACATGGCCTAAAGATAAAGAAGAGTTAATAATATTAAGAAGAGGTTCTCCTACTACAGGTAGCAACTCTTTCAGTAACTTAGTTGGAATTGGGTCTAACATACATGTAACTGGTTTAGAACCATTTATAAGTTTATCTAGCTCTTCCTGTTCTATCATGTTGAAGCACTGTAGATTAAATTGATTCTTATGTAACCTTTGATAGAGGAGATTTGAAGGGTTTATTTTTATGGTATTGAGATGTGAAATAAATGATGTGATGGTAAGTACAGAGAAATCTGGAATATATATGTTATGGGTAGTGTGAAAGACCTTGAAACTTCTTCATGCTGTCAGGTAAGATTCAAGGGTTCTTGGTGCGACTGCTTGCAGGATGAAGTCAAGGGATGTTTATAGGAGATGGTTCAGTGAATTGATTATGGGAGTATTAGTGCAGAATAGGGAGGTACTGGGGTTGGGAGAAGTTCCGCCTCTGGTGCCAGCTGCCTGAATTTCTGAAAAGCAAAACGAAAGAGAGAGTCATCTATTTGGATATGGAAGTGAACCAATGATCTTTGGAACATCATCCACATGCAAAACCAGCAGAAGGGCCAATAAATTTATATGTACTGGAGAGGAAATTGAGTTGCTGTAGAAGAAAGGTAAGCCATTTCATTGTCTGAGAAAAGAAATCCATAGGCTGAATTCGTTACAACAAGAGTCAAATATGGATATCTGGTCCTCCAGCTCATGAAAGGAGGACGGAAGGAGCAGGAGGTGAGTGATAAACGGACGGCCTTGTTGTATGATGCGCATTGTGAAGTTTAGGTGACTGAGGGAAGATAAAAACTCATACTTGGAGCAACTAGTGCTGTCTTGGAGATTGGAATCTATTGTAGCTATTCAATCTATTTTTTCTTTAGGTAGGTATGCTTGGAATTTTTTAGAATCTATATTGATGCCTAAGAATTCGATCGAAGTGTTTGGGCTGGATGTTTTGTCTTGGGTGAGGGGAATCCTGAGCTCTGTAAAAACTTTTTGCATGGTCAAAAGGTGCTTGGCTGGAATGGAGTTTCTTGGAATTGCTTTTTAGTACAGGACAGATAATGCGGTCGTGCGTGCTGCCACAAAAATTGCAAGCATGCACAAAACAGCATCACTGCCTTAAACAACATCCCAAATTGAAGTTCATGCAGATTTGATTGCTGGAAGGAGGTGATCAGTGGATATTGGGAGGGAAGATGTGTTAAAGGTGTTTGGGGGGTGCGGGACATAGCTTGTGGATTTGAGTTGGGATTGCTCGGTTATGGGCATAAACAGATTAACGAAAGGGCATGAAAAAGTGAGGTGAGTGGAGGATTGTCAGACCGCGCAAGATAAATCACGTGAAATATCCTGTTGTGGAGATCAGTGTCCAAAGCCCCCCAGTAAGGACACTGATTCCATTGGGTTATTTTGCAGAGAATATTTTATGTTAAGTGTAAAAGTGTGCACCTCCGTACGAAAGTGTTAGCTCAGCGACGATCACGAGATCACGTCGCAGCTTCTGTGGGGAAAAACTGAGCAGATTACTTCAATGTAACGTGAAAGCTATGACAAATTCCAGGAATGAAAGAATATGGGACTGATTGCTGGCTGAATTTTTGAGGGTGAGGGAGAATTTGCCACAATCTATCCGGCAGTATGCCGGATAAAGAGGCCTATGTCCGCACGTGACAAGATTTGATTCTGGATGTGGTTGGAAACGGGAGGGGGGTCTAGTGCGAGATGTCAGCATTGGAGGGCAATTGGTGGAGCCTGAAGATGGTTAGCTTCTCGGATGTGGGGACGGAAGATACGGCTGAAGCGTAGGAGGACGCCGGAGATAGAGGCTGACGGCTGGAAGGTGAGGGAGATGGCGACCCGTCTGGGATCTTCTGCAGAGCAGTGGGAAGGGTCTGGGCTGGAGAAGCAGAAGGAGCCGAGTTCCTGAAGACGTTATCGTCTGCACACATACTGTTGGCGGTAGGATGCACTTGATGCAAAGTCGATGAGATGACTGAGGTAGGATGACCTTGGTTATTTATGGGAATTCTCTTTGATTCTGATTGGATGATTAGTGTGATTGCTGATAGAGAATTTGTTGTGTTTATGATCTGTGTGTGGATTTCCTTAAAATTAGTTTTTAAAACTTCACTATGAGACTTGCTTGTTGCACTGATGAGTGTAATGGCAATATGTTGTATTGCCCGAAGTAAACTTTAATAAAAAGCAATTTTTTTTTCACAGATTTAAACAAACTGTACAAAATACAAATCCCATACATTTTGAAATGAAACCATCAAGGATTAAAACACAATAAAGCCCTTGCCTTGTTTCCATTGTGGTCCTCGCTGTTAAAAACAAAGTATGGCTGCAAAGTACAGTTAATGCGTAAAAAAACAGTACCTCCACATTTTACAACAGGAACAAAATTTTTCACAATACATACTATAAAATTAAAAAAAATCATCATCTACCATGCAAAATTACCTATCATCATCAGACAACAATCTTTTGATTGAACCTCCTTACGTCTTTTATTTCTTTGGTCGGTTTGTTCCACATGATTGCATTGGAGTATAAAAACATATTTTTCCTGTCTACACTTCTAAATTTAAATAAACAAACATTAAATTTCCAACCCCTTGTTCTATATGTATCCTGTTGTCTCAACATTTAAAATAAAATAGACCACCAAATAATTAGGAACCACATAATTAAACATTTTTACGTATCATTCCAAATTTTTTAAAATACACTCTTTTATTAATAGTGCCTAACTGTTAACATGCCTAATTCTTAAAAAAATGCTTTGTCCAAATGTGCTCAAGGATGAATTTTTTAAATTATTCATACTAATTTATTTTGCGCCTTTTGCCTTTTTATTTTTTTCCTTTATACTCTGTGAGCTCTGTTGAATCAAAGCTCTTGCCAATAATTTTAAAGAATGAACATCCAACAGATCCGATCATTGATATCACATCTCTGGCTTCTATATTGCAGATAGAACAGAACCCACTTTAGGGACTCTTCTTCAAAACCAATTGTCTTTAATTTTTATAATATTTGGAGGTCTACAGTGTCAAATGCCTTCTGAAGGTCAAGCAGAACCATCCCACAATATTTGCCACCATCTACAGCTCTCCTTATTCTATCAGTCATATGTAATATGCATGTCTCAGTGGAATGTAATGCTCTAAACCCTGTCTGCAGCTCATACAGAATATTTTTACTGATATAGCTGACCGTTTGTGTACTATTTTTTTCCAGAATAATTAACCTAGAATAATGCCTATAATTAACCATATTTAGCTTACATCCTTTTTTATATAATGGTATAACTCTAGCACTTTAAAAATCAAATGATATTTTTCCTTGTTCAATTGATAAATTAAAAATATGTGATACCAAGGGTGCAATAACTTTAACAGAGTCTTTAAAAAATCTTGCAGGAATATTACCAATTCCCAGAGCCTTATTTAATTTTAACTTGCTTATAATTTTTAAAACTTCACTTTCCGTAATCTGTCTCAAGCTAAAAGAATCCTGAAAAATATCACATTGCTTATAAAAGGAAATCACTTTCCCCAGCGGGAGGGGAACTTCAATGCTATGTGGAAACTTCCACTATGGAGATTTTGTCAGAAGCCAATCATCTTAAAGAGTAATAAAACCAGTCAATGAAATGCCAATAAATTGGCGGCGTCAGCGTCCACAGCTGGCAGCAATCACAATCAATTGTGTATAAAGATGCCACCTGTGCACAGCAAAAACACCTTTTTGCTTTCAGAGCCGAACAAGCTACTGAGAGAGTCTTCGGGTTCTTCCAAACCTCCATCAGTGAGGGAGAAAGAGCGAGAAAGCTGCCGGTGTTTGAAGAGGTTGTTTCTCCCGGTGCCAGAGTGTGTGACACGCAGTGGCAGACAGTCGAGCTTGGCTATTCTCCCTTGCCTGGCGTTCTCTGGTCCGGTCCTTCTAGAGCGGTGAGTATAATAAGTTTCCTAAAAGAGCAACATGGTTATGCAGTGCGTCTTTTTAAAGACGTCGTTCCGACCGTGTGCTTCTGGATGCGGTGGTTCCCTGTCCACGGATGATGGGCACGAGTATTGTGTTGCATGTCTGGGGGTTCAGCATGTTAATGCAGTGCTCGCGGGCAGCGCATGCCATCACTGCGATGGCATGTCTGTTGTGCAGCTAAGATCGCGGCTTGCTCTTGCAAAAGGGCAAACCACCCCTGTTGTCCTCCGCAAGTAGCGGTTGGCACTTGGGCAGATCTGAGGGTTACAGTGGGGGTCAATCCGCCGCCCTCGGGTTTGCGGATCCCCCATTCCTCAGCGCACTCTATACAAGCTTCAAGTGAGAGAAGCGCTTCATTCTCCGGGATGATCACCCTCTCACTCGATGACACAGAGGACCAGATGTCCATCGCTGCATTGGAGGGTGGGCTGTCATTTTTCGATGACAATTCGAACCCGCTTCCTCTCTTAGGGGTGGCAAGCAAGGCTCCGGATATAGAATCTGAGATGATGGCCGTGCTAACCCGGGCTGCTTTGGCGACGAGGCTGGAGTTGGCTTGTCCCCCAGCTCCGTCGCCGGACCGATTAGGGGTGTGACGTGGAGGATCAGAAGGGGAAACCCTCTAAAGCCTCCCGTCCCCTTCTTCTCGGAGGTGCACAGTAAGTTCATGCAGTGCTGAGGGCACCTTTTTCTGCCCGGTCTGCGTGCGCTCCGCCCTCACCTTCCTCGATAATGGAGCAGCCAGGGGGTACGAGGCGAATCCCCAGGTCGAGCGTGCTAGTGCGGTCAATCTTGCCCGCGTGGTGCCCCTTCCTGGCATGGTCCTGGGTTGACCTCGGCTCCCGTCCAAAGCATGTAGGTTATCTGCGTTCCTCGGGGCCAGAGCCTACACTGCTGTGGGCCAGGCTGCTTCCATTTTGCTTGCTATGGCTGGCGCAGGCGTTGGCCAGCGGCACGAGGAAGGTTCCGACCCAGGCTTAACTTATGCACTGCAACCGACTTTGCTCTGGAAACACCAGGTTGGCTGCGAGTGCCCTGGGAAGGACGATGACCACACTAGTGGTCTAGGAATGCAACTTCTGGATAAAACCTGGCAGATATGCGTGTCGTTGACAAAGTTCGCTTTCTTAACACACCCATATCCTAGGCTGGCTTGTTCGGTGACACCGAGGGGGAGTTCACCCAGGAATTCACTACGGTGAAAAAGCAGTCAAGTGTGATCGGTGGGGTTTTAAAACCGCTCTCCCCGTCAAACCATCCACTTTGGCTGCTCCTCGCCGAGGGCGCTCGTCTGTGGCTCCAAAATCAGCTCTGCCGCCCTGTCCGTTCCCTGGTTAAGCGGCAGCGTCGAGCACCCCACAGACGATCACCGCCCCCCACCTCAGGCCGCCGCTAAGTCCGGTACCGACAGCGAATCCTCTCTGAGATGGGCCACTCTGAAAAAAGGTGGGTTGCTCTTTCCCTGGCGAAGGGCTAGAGACACCCATATAATTAAATACGGCCGTATGGCTACCAAAATTTATAAAGAGCAATTCTCCTCAATCCGGATGTGACAGCCCGAACACTGCCAGTATGGGACGCTATGTCTTCCAGCTCGCAGGATCGGTGCTCTTCGCCACAGGCTCCAAGAGTGCCAGAGGACGGGCTCCTTTCTCTTGCACTCCCAGCCGCCCAGCGGGCTCTTGGGACGAAGTTAAGGTTAACCTCTTATCTTTCGCTCTTCCTCGGGACGCATGGCTCTCGGGGTGAGCTCTCCCATCCTGTGCTACCCCACCTCTTGTGCGTCAGTGATTGTACCGATGATGTCACTCGCACGGGCTTTGCCAGCCTGGTTAGCGCTGCCCAGCCTGTCGCGATGGCCCGTTCGGACAATCAGACTCGGCTATGCGATTCAGTTTGCTAAACGGTCCCCCAAGTTCACAAGCGCGTATTACACCTAGGTCAGCCTGGCGAAAGACGCAATCGAGCCGGTCCCTCCAGACGAGATGAGGTATGGGCTTTTTAGTCTGTACTTCATTGTACCCTAAAAGAGCAGTGGGTTATGACCAATCCTAAATTCTGCGTGTTTTGATCCGCTGCCTTACAAGCAGCTGCTCAGAATGCTCATGCAGAAGCACATCCTCCAGTGCGTTCGTCCTCAGGAATGGTCTTCAGCGATAGACCTGAAGGACACGTATGTTTATGCCTCCATTTTCCCACGCCACCGGCAGTTTTTGTGGTTTGCGTGCGAGGGTCGAGCATGGTAGCACAAAGTCCTCCCTTACTGGCTCTCCCTGTCTCCCTTACTGGCTCTCCCTGTCTACACGGGATTTTCACCAAGCTCGTGGCATCTTCGGCTCGCGGGCATCTGCATACTCAATTAACTGCATGACTGGCTTTTTTAGCTCACGCAGAATAAATTGGTTATGCACAGGGACTGGGTGCTCCGGCACCTCGACCTGTTACGAGTTTCGGGTCAACCGAGAAAAGAGCGGACTCACCCCCGTGCAGAGCATCTCTTTTCTCGGGTTGGAGCTGGACTTGTTCACCATGACCTGTCTGAGAGAGTCTACAGGAAAACTGTGGTCCCACTGATATTATTCAGAGGCTCCTGGACATATGACATCCGCAGCCGCTGTCACGCCTCTCGGGATGCTCTATATGAGACCGCTTCAGCATTGGCTTCACGATCGGGTCCCCAGACATGCATGGCACATGAGCACGCACCGGATGACTGTCTCCGCTGTGTCGCCACGCCCTCAGCCTCTGGACGGACCCTGCGTTTTACAGGCCTGTGTGCCTTTAGAACAAGTGTCCAGGCATGTTGTTGTTTTGACGGACGCTTCCAGTATGTGCTGGGGGGCCATGTGTTGCGAGCATGCAGCTGCGGCTCCATAGAAGGAACTCGGTTGCATTGGCATATTATTCGCCTGGAGCTGTTGGCAGTGTATCTCGCGCTGCGCCGTTTTTTTACTGGTGCTAGAGGGGAAAGACGTGCTGGTGAGGAAGGACAGCACACCGGCGATGGCATATATCAACCGTAAGGGGGTATTTGCTCTCACCGCATGTCTCAGCTTGCTCGCCGTCTGCTTCTCTGGTGTCATACGTGGGGCGGAAATCGCTGTGTGCCATTCTTTCCCCGGCGAACTCAACCATGCAGCCAATGCTGCAATGGAGGCTCCGCCCCCGGCTGTCCAGCTGTTATGGGTGCGTTCTGGAATGCGCTGGCTACACAGCTGGCCCTGGGGCATGCGTATACACATTTTTTCCAGTGAGCCTACTCGCACAGATACTGTTTAAAGTCAGGGAGGATGAGGAGCAGGTCTGTTTATTGCGCCTCTCTGACTCAACCGGCCCTGTATTTCAGCTCTCTCCTTGTGATGGCCCCTCCCTGGCATATCCCTTTGAAGAAGCACCTTCTTATTTGGGACAGGGACCATCTGGCACCCGTGCCCAGATCTCTGGAACATCCGTGTGGTCCATAGATGGAGCGTGGAGGACTTAGGTGACCTACCAGTTCGGTGGTTAACACCGTCACTCAGGCTAGAGCACCCTCTACGAGGCATGCCTACGTCCTGAAGCGGAGTCTATTCGCTGTGCGGTGTACTTCTCTCAGAGAAGGACCCCGGACATGCCAGATCAGTGTGATGCTATCCTCCTTCAGCTGGCTGGAGCTAAGGCTATCCCCTCTGCACTGACGGGTTGGCGTTACGATCATCCCATCTCTATGGACGCAGGGATGACCCCACGCTGAGAAAGCATCACCTCATCACCAGTCCCCAGAGGCGCTGGACACTGGATAATTAATTCAATTCTGTCCCCCTCTCATACCTACCTGAGATTTCTCTTAGAAGAGCTCTGCTTGATCCACTCGACTCAGTATCTTTAAGATTTCTGTCCAGGTAGACAGCTCTGCTGGTCACGTTGGCATCAGTAAAGAGGGTCGGGTATCTGGAGGCATTTTTGGTCAGCGAAGTGTGCCAACAATTCGGGCCGGCCCACTCTCACATTTTCCTGAGACCCCGGCCCACCTAGGTGCCCGAGGTTTCTACAACGATTCTTTTAGACTACGTAGTGAACGTGCAAGCACTGTCCACGGAGGAGGCAGACCCAGCCCCTTTTCTTGCTGTGTTCCGGTTGCAGAATTTTTCTTTTATTATTTTTTAATTTTAATATTTTTATTTATTTTATTATTATTTTTTTTTGCTAACTATATAAAACAGTTATTAAAAGATTTGGCAATATCCTTTGGATGAACTATTAATTTGTCTTCCACCTCTGAGTTAATTGTAGATGATTTCATACTTTTAGCATTTGAATAATCTCGATTCCTCAATAAGGTTTTTTTTTGGTTCAAATTTATTTTCATTTACCTTATCCTTAAAATAAATTATTTTTGCTTCTATTATTTTGTTTATAACCTCGTTTTTCTTTATTTTATAAACCTCATAACTGCTACACTCCTAAAAACTCTTTTTCTGCTACACTCCTAATCATCTCTTATTTTTAACAATGGTAATATATCATCTGTAATCTTCTGAAGAGAAGACAAAGAATCATTGAATGTTTTGACAATGTTTTTGTATTTATTTTGTGGATTTTAAACATCTCAGGACTACTTCAATCTATGGAGGATGAGAGAGCTCTCAGATTTCATCTAAAATATCTGTGAAAAATCACTTTTGTTTTCCAAGGTTTAACAAGGTTAAGAAGAAGAAATTTTTAGAGGTTAAGAATTTTTGGGTGAACTAACCCTTTAAAGAGCATCATGGACAGTAGCAAAATCAAAGACATGCGCTAAATTAGTAAAAGGACAGGAGATGTACTGTATTGTGCTTTATAAGTAAGCACCGATATTTTGTAGTCGATACAGAAATTAGTATGTAGCCAGTGTAAAGATGTTACATTTGAGTTGTATTATTATGTTTTCTTGCCCTGAACTCAGCAGCAGCATATAGCTTGTTTGCTGAAGATCTAGGACAACCACCAAGTCCATAACAATAAATAAGCCTAGATCTTATGAATGCATAGTTTTAGACAATGTTGTATTAACAAATAAAAGATAATGTGTTCCATAACTTGGCTTTGTTTCTTAGGTGGAAGAAGGCATTTTTAAAAATGTAAATTATGATTTTCAAAAGACAAAACCTGTCTATTGTAACATCCAACATAATTAGAAATTGAGTGATACTTAATGTCAATGGAAGTAGAGATGTCATTGAATGAATTACATAATTATCATGTTTTTGAATCTGAGTGGTTGCATTTGTTAATTATTTTTCAGCCTGAGAATATCATGCTGCTGGATCACAATGTTCAACTACCACGGATCAAGCTTATTGACTTCGGTTTGGCACATATGATCAAAGACGGTGTGGAATTAAAAAAAATTTTTGGGACTCCCGAATTTGTTGGTAATTTTAACAACCTGTGATAGAACACTAACTGAGTGATACATTTTAAGATTACTAAAAGACACAGATGGGTCAGATGCTGCTGAATTTCTTTACTATCTTTGAACATTCTACATGGTTTTGAACTAAATTTAGCTGATGCCTCTAACCTGATTTACTTTCAGCTCCAGAGATAGTAAACTATGAGCCACTGGGATTAGAAGCAGACATGTGGTGAGAATTCCTAAGTACATCACACTTTGTAAATACAGCAAACATGCTTGGCTATAGGTTAACTTTGTCCTCTCTTCCACCCCTCTGTTTCTTCAAGGAGCATTGGAGTCATCACATACATTCTGTGAGTTTGGATGCAGAAATGCGGATCTCTCCTCTGAATGGACATCCAGATATTCACAGTCATTCCACAGAATAAAAGACAGATTCTTATATATACATACAATTGTATACACATGGAATCAAAGTGTTACAAGCTGAACAAATGTTGTGATGGAACCACACTTGTGAATAATGAATGAGAGTTTCAGAGGGAATCTTCGATTTGTGTGTCGAAATGTGTGAGACTTTGGGAGTCCGCTAGACGACCAATCACTCTGAAGAGTAAGCCTATGAGTTGGCAGAGAGAGAGAGCTTCAGACTTTTTGCTTCAGAAAGCCTCCCGCTACCAAAGAAATACAATCTGCTGAGCTGAAACCAGAGAGAGATCAAGCTTCATGTATCCAGTGTGGGCTACAACGCAGACAGCTATAATCGATTATTATCTATATAATCCCTTCAGTCATGGAGTGTTTACTCCCTTTCTGGCGGACCCGTGTCTTCCTTACCCACTAACCAGCCTATCATATTGTGGGGTATCAACCTACATTAAAAGATAGCTCATTTCAAGGAATCGTATCTTGAAGATTTGAATCACTTGATTCGACTCAATTGAGTCAGACTAAATCAGATTAAAAGCTTCACACTTTATCTACCATTTGTCTAGCAAATAGAAGACATTGTATTTTACCAATCTTGTTTATATTATTTCTGTGGCCAACGAAAATAGCATAACACAGTATTGGGTTAACTTTTAGCAAGGTAACAAAATCTACAGCTAGAGACAATGACTTAGAAGCACATAAACAAGAACACAGTTCTTACAAAAATGAAAACAAAGATTTGAGCTACACTATGATACATGAAACTAACTATGTAATAAGCAAACAGCAAACAAATGCATACACACATACACACTGAGGCAGTTCAGAAGATGCAAAATGAGTTAACCGACCCCAAATTAATTCTAGTACTTCTTACTAGGTCTTAGAATCACACCTAAGAAAACACAAAAGCCGAGATTTGGCTTATCTTTAACTGCTTAAGATCAATCTGCACCACATCAGCAAGAGAGAATTTTTTTGTATTACTTGCGCTTTTGCTGAAGTCTTGAGTTTCCCTCGCCGGGCTGGCCTCAGGAAAGCAGATCGCTCCTGATTAGTTGGTGACTCGGTGACGTCCTTGGGATTTACTTGCTCGTGAGTCGGAGGTTGTCCTGGGTTTCCGGACTGACCGACTCTACTGAGAGTCAGTTTGCGGAAGTTTGGTTCTGAACTTTAAGAGGTTACATGGAAAGTTTGTGGTGACCCAATCGCGTGGCAGTGCGGTGTCCGAGAAAGGCGAAAGGGGGCAGAGAGCAAAACCTAGCGTGAGCAAGCTAATGCAAAAAGCAAAGTTTTACTGTTGCAGTACGTTTTTAAGTGATTTGGTTTGGTCCATCCCCATGTCTTCCAATGAGCAGTTGCCATGGAGGCCGGGGCCATGCCCTGTCCCAGCGTACTCAGGATCAATTATTGACAGACAGCTTCATAATTTCAATGGTAAAATCTCTTGTAAGTTTGTAACTATCTTGCATCAAATGTTACAAGACAAATACTGTTTGTACTACTAGTTTTTCATTTACACCAATGTATTGCAAATGTCAAGAGCTTCTGTTTAGTACATTTTAGACACATACAGAGGGTTTCATCTGCTAGTGTTAAAAACACATTGATTACTTGGTTGGTTACAATGGTTGCAATAGTATATGAGGAAGACAATGGCATATTATTCAAAGATACATCTGCCTTAATTGTAACACTCCAAGTGATTGTCTTTTATTCATATGCATTAATTTCAGAGATGCTTTGTCTCCACAAAGTGTGCATCTAACAGGATGTCCACATGACGAGCACATGACCCGGGAGTCATGAACAAGAGTCTTGTGAGGCAGTTAGTTAGGTTTCCTGTTGAAAAGCTTGTAAAGCACCATTGTTAGGTAAAATCATTTACCAAATTTGGTAAAGGGTCTGCAGAACATCTGCGTACAAAGTATTGGTAAAATAGTCAAATCAATTGGCTCTCTGTTATCTGTGATGAAGCCCTCGAGCCAGTTCTAAATGACTGAGGCCAGACAATGTGGCGCTTGATTTGCAAGACTTCAGATTCGGACTGGTTGGAAGTGAGTTCCTGTAATATGTAGTGCTCCCCTTGGTTAGGGCTTGTCCATATGCTCATATTGTCACCAAGTCTCCCCATTTGGGTAGTAGGTGGCCTCCACAGCGTCCCTCCCCTTTGGGACTGGCACGCTTCCCCAACGTACTGTCGTATTTCCAAAAATCCCTAGACTACAGTTAGCTTTGTAAAAGCATAGATACGACCCCCGAAATTCTAAATTATTCTCATATTCTGGTGGTAACTAAAGGGCCTGGGGATGTTGGAAAGCTGCGGTCTTGTTAATGCTTGTGCACTTACGCTATGTTTGTCAAACTTCGCATCAGGGGCACGACAGGCTCAACTGCTGTGGTGTCTTGCTTACACTCTCCCAAAGTGTCAGTAGACACACGTTGAAGTTCCCTTTAAAGTAGACCCAAACTGTTACACCCATCATCACTGTGAACACAATAATGGCACTTTTCAGCTGTCTGATGCATAATCTAATGCATGTGTTTGGCTTCTACTGTGAGATCAGTTTCAGGAATCAGTGAACAGGCATTTTCAATGTGCTTGTACATGGGTTAAGTATTTACCTTTCTTTTTCAGATTAAGTGGAGCATCACCCTTCCTGGGTGACACCAAGCAGGACACTCTTGCAAACATCTCAGCAGTGAATTTTGAATTTGATGAAGAATTCTTTGGCAGCACAAGTGAACTGGCCAAAAGATTCATCAGGCAGCTGCTTGTGAAAGATACAAGGTCAGGGATCAAATTGGGATTTGATTAAAAAAAGTGAAACAATTGCTACAGAAAAGCTTTGGGGCTTTTTAAATGAATTGTATTTGTTTAAGTTATTTGTAAGAAGTTAAAATAATAAATGAACTGTTCTTGGATATAATATTAATATTACACTTAATATTTAATCTTGTAACAGTATTTACGCAGTGTTTTCTACTCAAAAGAACAAATAGCCTTATTTTTAAATTCAAATTGTAATTTTGAGTTGTGGCACAGTGGGTAGCACAATCACCTCACAGCAAGAAGGTCTTTGGTCCGAGCCTTGGCTGGGTCAGTTGGCATTTCTGTGTGGAGATTGAATGTTCTCCCCGTGTTTGAGTGGGTTTCCTCCGGGTGCTCTGGTTTCCCCACAAGTCCAAAGACGTGCGGTATAGGTGAATTGGGTAAGCTAAATTGTCCGTAGTGTATGAGTGTGTGTGGATGTTTCCCAGTGATGGGTTGCAGCTGGGAGGGCATCTGCTGCGTAAAACATATGCTGGACAAGTTGGCGGCTCATTTCGCTGTTGCAACCACAGAATAATAAAGGGACTAACCCGAAAAAGAAAATGAAAGAATGAATTGTAATTTTCAGTACTGTCAGTTTAATAAGCTTGTTTCATACCTTTATGAGTTTGTTTTTTTTTAAGAGGAGATTTTGAGGGATGCTGGTAATGAAACAGCTGACTGTAGCTGCTGACATCTGTAGTAGAAATATGGCTACCTTCAACTCTTTGGTTCCTTTCTTCAAAATAGCTCCATTTGTACAACAGCAGAAAGAAACTCCTAAAAGTGTAAAACAAATATTTTAACCTGGCATTAATGAAAACTGCAAGCTCATAAATATCTAAATGGTGTAATAGTCTTTTCAAAAGTCAAACACCAATGCATTTGCTCTGTGTCAAAATTAAGTTTCTATTTCATATTTATGTTAGTTCATATTTCTTTACTTTTCTGTACTTACTCTGTCTTTAAGTTGTATTTTTGCTTTTATTCTTTGTATTCTTTGTTTTATTTGCAGAATGAGGCTTAAGATACAAGATGCACTCAACCACCCCTGGATTAAGGTAATAAATCAGAAACATTTAGAAACATGCACCATTAAAATCATGTTTATCTATTCTTGTTTGGCTTATTTTAAATAAACACATTTGGCAGACAAAAAAAACACACAAAAAACAATTGTTGAACTGCTGATATATATATATATATATATATATATATATATATATATATATCAGTGCATCCGGAAAGTATTTGCTTAACTTTTTCCACATTTTTTTATGCTAAAGCCTTATTCCAAAATCGATTAAATTCATGTATTTCCTCAGAATTCTTCACACAATACCCCATAATGACAATGTGAAAAAGTATTTTTTTAAATTGTTGCAAATTTATTAAAAATAAAAAACCTGAAAAATCACATGTACATAAGTATTTACAGCCTTTGCTGTGAAGCTCTAAATTGAGCTCAGGTAAATTCTGTTTCCGCTGATCATTCTTGAGATGTTTCAGCAGCTTAATTGGAGTTCACTTGTGGTAAATTTAGTTGATTGAACATGATTTGAAAATGCATACACCTGTCTATATAAGGGTTGACAGTGCATGTCAAACCACAAACCAAGCATGAAGACAAAGGAATTGTCTGTACACCTCCGAGACAGGATTGTCTCGAGGCACAAGGTTGGAGAAGGTTACAGAAAAATTTCTGCTGCTCTGAAAATTCCAATGAGCACAGTGGCCTCCATCATCCATAAGATGTTTGGAACCACCAGGACTCTTCCTGGCTGGCCATCTAAGCTGAGTGATCGGGGGAGAAGGGCCTTAGTCAGGGAGGTGATCAATAACCCGATGGTAACCTCTGTCTGAGCTCCATCGTTCTTCTGTGGAGAGAGGAGAACCTTACAGAAGGACAATCATCTGTGCAGCAATTCACCAATCAGGCCTGTATGGTAGAGGGGCCAGACGGAAGCCACACCCTGACTGGAATTTGCCAAAAGGCATCTGAAGGACTCTCAGACCATCAGAAACAAAATTCTCTGGTCTGATGAGACTAAAATTGAACTCCGTGGAGTGAATGCCAGGTGCTACGTTTGGAGAAAACCAGGCACCGCTCATCATCAGGCTAATACCATCCCTACAGTGAAGCATGGCTGCATCATGCTGTGGGGATGTTTTTCAGCAACAGGAACTGGAAGACTAGTCAGGATAGAGGGAAAGATCAATGCAGCAATGTACAGAGACATTGAATAAAAACCTGCTTCAGAGTGCTCTTGACCTCAGACTGGGCCTTTCTATCAGCTCAAACCAGTCTGGCCATTTTTGTCTGACCTCCGGCATCAACAAGGGATTTGCGTCGCTCACTGGATATTTTCTCTTTTTCGGACCATTCTCTGTAAACCCTAGAGATGGTTGTGCGTGAAAATCCCAATAGATCACCAGTTTCTGAAATACTTAGACCAGCCTGTCTGGTATTAACAACCGCGCCACGTTCAAAGTCATTTAATCAGAATCAGAATCGGTTTCATTGCCAAGTGTGCTTACACACACACAAGGAATTTGTTTTGACTACAGAAGCTTCCAGTGTACTTAAAGTGACAAGTGACAACACAAAATAAATATGAAAAAGACGACAAACATTAAACAGAGATGCAATTAGTCAAAAAGCTCTGGATGTTGAATTGTATGTACATATTTGTTATAAATATACAAGTTATAAGGTGCTGTGTAAAAATGCGTAGAGAAAGTATTGCATTGTAAATGTAATATAGTTCATTGTTGTGGGAAGAAGAAGACAGGGTTGGCGATACAGGTAAGTAATTTTTATTTATTTTCTCTCTGTCACACCCCGTGTAGCTAAGTGTGTGTGTGTGTTCTCTCCTCTCCCTGGCTGCTCCCTCTCTTCTTCTTAAGAAGGGTGTCTCTCCGGTCCAGTCACAAGAATAAACAGGTGTTATTTATTATTTCTGATTGGTCCGCTCACTAGCCGCAGGGCTCTGAGCATGCTCTCCCCCCTCATTGGGTGTTTGATCATGCTCACCTCTCCACAGTATATTGTTATAAGGATGTTGTGTACAAGTGCGTATGAGAAAGTATTGCACGTTTATTGAACAGTAGGGGAATATTTAACTGTTCATGAGGTAGATGGCCTGAGGAAAGAAACTTTTCCTGTATCTGGCTGTTTTTGTGCTTGGTGCTCTGTAGCGCCGACCAGACGGTAACAGTTCAAACAGGATGTGCGCAGGGTGTGAGGGGTCCAGAGTGATTTTGTAAGCCCTTTTACTCACTCTGGAAGAGTACAGTTCTTGAAGTGTAGCAATTCAATTCAATTCAAGTTTATTTATATAGCGCTTTTTACAATGTAGATTGTGTCAAAGCAGCTTAACAAGTTCAAGTTAAGTCCAGATTTTAGAGTTTAGTTCAGTTCAGTTTGGCTTAAGTTTCACTGCTGAAAGTTCAAACACTGAAGAGCAAATCCACCCAAGCGCAGCTCCACAAGTCCCAATCCGAGCAGGCCAGTGGCAACAGTGGCGAGGAAAAAAACTTCACCAATTGAAGAAGTGAAGGAAACAAAACCTCGAGGGAAACCTGGCTATGTTAGGCACGGTCATTTTCCTCTGGCCAAACTTCCTAGGTGGAGCTGCAGTCTAGGCGCCGGGCTGGAGAAGCTGGACATCCATCGTGTAAGCTGCAGCTGAGGGTAGGGCACCACCGGGAGGTCAGGCTGGCCCACAGGATCAAACGTAGACTTGTTCGTCACTGTAGCCTTTCAGGAATCAGTCTCATGCACTCCATTCCTCCATGGCCACCACGGTATCAGCTCGGGATACGGCCTGGTCCAGGGTACCTTCGGATCATCTCTTCACAGGTCTAGGATCGCATCGATGGCGCTGCAAATCTGTAGGGACCGCGGGATGAGTATCCCCAGGTGGTAATAGAAAATAAAGAAAATATTTAGCGTAGCTGCTGTTCATAGTGTATTTAAACCAGAAAGAAAAAGGATTGTTATAGATGAAAATAGCAGTCATATAGAAAATATGTAAAGCATATGAGAGTTTCTAACACAATGGCTGGTGTATAAAGACAGGAGGAGTACACTAATATACCATACCGTTATGCGACGCATTGAGTGTATGCTTTACTAAAAAGATAAGTTTTAATCTAGTTTAAATTGAGAGAGTGTGTCTGAGCCTCTGACATTATCAGGAAGCTATTCCAGAGTTTAGGAGCCATAAATGAGAAGGCTCGACCTCCTTTACTCGACTTTGCTATTCTAGGTACTACCAGAAGCCCTGTGTTTTGAGATCTTAAAGAGCGGGTTGGATTGTAACGAGACAGAAGGTTAGTTAGATAAACAGGAGCTCCATTATTTAAAGCTTTATAGGTAAGAAGCAATATTTTGTAATCAATACGGAACTTAACAGGCAGCCAGTGTAAGGAGGATAAAATTGGGGTGATATGATCATATTTTCTAGACCTGGTAAGAACTCTGGCAGCTGCATTTTGTACTAGCTGAAGTTTATTAATAGAAGATGCTGGGCAACCAGCGAACAGAGCATTACAGTAATCCAGCCTAGAGGTCATAAAAGCGTGAACTAGCTTTCTGCATCTGAGATGGATAGCATATTTCGTAACTTAGCGATATTTCTCAGATGAAAGAAGGTGGTTTTTGTGACATGGGAGATATGATTTTCAAGAGTTAGATTGCTGTCTAATATAACGCCCAGATCTTTTACAGTAGAGCTAATGCTAACTTTGTATCCCTCTAATTGCAGGTCAAGTTTTGAGATCTGCTGTGTACAGGATTTAGGCCCAATAAGTAATAATTCTGTTTTGTCTGAGTTTAAGAGAAGAAAATTGTTGGTCATCCAGTCTTTAATATCTTTAATACATTGAGTTAGTTTAGACAGTTCAGATGTCTCATCAGGTTTTGTTGAAATATATAATTGGGTATCATCTGCATAGCAGTGGAAGCTGATCCCATGTCTTCTAATAATGTCTCCCAGGGGTAGCATATATATTGTAAACAGCAAAGGGCCTAGAACTGACCCTCGAGGCACCCCATACTTTACTGGCCTGGTTTGTGAGGCCTGTCCATTTATATTGACAAACTGGTAATGGTCAGTTAAGTATGACTTAAACCATTGTAGAGCCTGTCCCTGGACACCTGTAGAGTTTAAGCGATCTATAAGGATATTGTGGTCAATGGTGTCAAATGCAGCACTAAGATCAAGTAAAACTAATAACGAGATGCAGCCTTGGTCAGCAGCTAAGAGTAGATCATTGGTTATTTTCACTAATGCGGTGTCTGTACTGTGATGAGGCCTGAAACCTGACTGAAACACTTCAAAAACGTTGTTCATCTGTAGAAAAGGAGCATAATTGGGCAGAAACAACTTTTTCTAGTATTTTAGACATAAATGGAAGATTTGAAATAGGCCTATAATTAGCTACGTTGCTGGGGTCCAGTTGTGGTTTCTTAATAATAGGCTTAATAACAGCTAGCTTGAAAGGATTTGGAACATGGCCTAAGGATAAAGAAGAGTTAATAACATTAAGAAGAGGTTTTCCTACTACAGATAACAACTCTTTCAGTAACTTAGTTGAAATTGGGTCTAACATACATGTAGCTGGTTTAGAACCATTTATAAGTTTATCTAGCTCTTCCTGTTCTATCCTGTTGAAGCACTATAGATTAAATTGATTCAGTGGAATGTTTAATGAATCTGAGGTATAATGTGGAGCAGAAAGTTTAACATCTTCTATTTTCTGTCTGAAGCCTTCTATTTTATCACTGAAGAAATTCATGAAGTCATCACTACTATTGTGCTGAGGGATATCTTGTTCCAGAGATGACCGATTATTTGTTAATTTACCAATAGTGTTAAAAAAGAATCTAGGATTGTTCTGATTGTTTTCTATCAGTTTGCGGAGGTGCTCGGTCCTGGCAGATTTTAGAGCCCTCCTATAGCTGGACATACTATCTTTGTACGCGATTCTAAAAACCTCTAATTTAGTTTTTTTCCACTTACGTTCCAGGGCACGAGTTGCTGTTTTGAGAGCGCGAATATGACTATTATACCATGGTGTAGTTTTATTCTCTCTAGCCTTTTTTAATTTAATGGGTGCCACAGTATTTAGTGTGTTAGTAAAGATAGCATCTATACTGCTGGTTACTACATCAAGGTCATTTGCGTTCACGGGTACATTTAGAAATATAGATAAATCAGGTAAGTTATTTGTAAATTCGTCTTTAGTGGATGGGACGATAGTTCTACCAGGACGATATATCTGTGCAGATCTGCTAAATTCAGGTAAACACAGCTTGTATAATAAGAGGTAGTGGTCTGTTATGTCATCGCTTTGTGGTATAATGTCTACATCAATGACCTCAATTCCATGGGACAAGATTAGATCTAATGTATGCTTTAAGTGATGGGTTGGACCAACAACGTTTTGCTTTATCCCAAGTGATTGTAGTAGATCGGTAAATGCGAGCCCTAATGTATCGTTAGCGTCATCTATGTGTATGTTAAAGTCTCCTACAATTAGCATTTTATCAGTTTTAACTAGTAAATCAGAAATAAAATCAGTAAACTCTTTTAGAAAAGTGACATAGGGTCCTGGAGGTCTATATATGGTGATTAAAGCGAGAGATAACACAGTTTTTTTCCTAATATCCGGAAACATAACATTAAGTGCCAATACTTCAAAAGAGTTAAACATAAGTCCGTTTCTCTGATTAACGTTAAGACTATCATTAAAGATTGATGCAACTCCACCACCACGACCAGTTTGACGAGCCACATGTTTATATAAGAATCCTGGAGAAGTTGCTTCATTTAAGCTAATATAGTGATTTTGTTTCAGCCAGGTTTCAGTGAGACAGAGTGCGTTAAGATTATTGTCTGTTATTATTTCATTTATGATAAGTGCTTTAGGTGCTAGTGACCTGATGTTTAAGAGACTAAGCTTTATAAAATGTCTATTTTCACTTTTTTGCAGTTTTTCTGGTTTGATTCTTAATAGATGTTTTTTGGAGCACATAGTAAGTTTATTTCTTGAGCTAATAATACGAGGAACAGACACAGTCTCTATAGGGTTAGCCTGGTATGCATTACTGTGATTTAAGTGTGACGAGCAATAGTCTATATGGCTAAAATGTGAATTTTCACTTACTAGTCAGACAGAACGAAGCATCCTGGAGATGTTGTCCGACAGGAGTTCAGCTCCAGCTCTGCTGGGGTGCAGACCATAAGAATGGAAGAGCCTAGGACGCTCCCAGAAAAGATTCCAGTTATTGGCAAAGAGCAACTTCTGTTCTTTACACCATGTTAAAAGCCATTCATTGAGAGCAAAAAGTCTACTGAACCTTTCATTTCCTCGGCGGTAAGTAGGAAGTGGTCCAGATACGATGATCTGCGTGGCGGGCGAGGTGTGTCGAACTGTCTCGATCAGGCTCCTGAAGTCCCTCTTCAGGATCTCCGTCTGCCGCAGCCCGGTGTCGTTCGTCCCCACGTGGAGAACGACAGCTCCGATGCTCTCGCCAGCGCTCAGGATAGCGGGTACCCTAGCAGAAACATCCTTAACACGAGCACCGGGAAAGCAGTGAGTGCGTACGTTGTTACCTTTAGTGGAAGCAGCACGGACGTGGCAAACGATGGAGTCACCGATGACAGCCACATCGCAACCCGTCTCGCAGAGGGGGGCGAAGCGGTTCTCCGTGGGCAACTCGAACACAGGAGGAGGAGACGTTCTGCCCCGCGACCTGGTATTCACCTTACGCGGCTGCAACCAGGTGCAGGTGCCACGGTAGCCAGGTGCCAGTGTGACCGAACCCTGGCCAAGCCGCAGCTTCGGTGCGCTGGGACTGGACAGAGAAACACACGGGGTTGAGGTGGATGGAGTGTTAAGATTGTATCGCACACTTACCTCAGATGAGCGAGCCGCAGTCCGGGGATTACTGAGCAGGGCCCGTTGTCTCCGGATCTGTGCTCGCTTCATCTCCAGAAGGCGAATCTGGTTCCCATACTTCTCCAGTTCCACATCCAACGCCTCCATCGCTGGTTCTTCTGCACACAAGGATGAACACGCAAGCGACATAGTACAGGGTGAAGAGCAAAGACAGTAAGTAGAGGAAGTCGGTAGCTTTAGCTGGCTGGCGGTGCTAGCAGGCTAAAGCTACAACTCACAGGCGGATGCTCGAGAGACAGAACGTTATAAAGTAGATTTGATTGTATAAATGTATTAAGAGTTTGTTCACCCTTAGTAGAAAATACAAATACTAGCGAATGGTGATGTGTTTTATGATAAAAAAAGTGGAAATTTCAATTCTACGCGGCGAAGCTACAAAAACACACAACAAGGCAACCGTAGTAGCAGTAATGACCAAAAAGCAAGGGTAGTGCCAGTGACTCGTTCAGCTGGCCGATAACAGTAGTGTAATCCGCAAACTTCAGGAGCTTGATGGAGGGGTCTTTTGCGGTGCAGTCGTTGGTGTACAGGGAGAAGAGTAGTGGGGAGAGAACACAGCCACACCATCAGCACCGGCGCCCCCCAGGGATGTCGGATGTGATTTTGCCCATTCTGACTAGCTGTTGTCTATCTGTCAGAAAGCTGGTGATCCATTGACAGCGAGAGCTAGGAACAGAGAGCTGGGTCAGCTTGTTCTCGAGCAATGATGGGACGATGGTGTTGAAGGCAGAACTGAAGTTCACGAACAGAATCCTTGCGTTGTTCCCTGGTTCGTCCAGATGTTAATGATAATGTTGATGATAATGAAGTCCCATGTTGACTGCATCATCCACAGACCAGTTTGCTCTATAGGCAAACTGCAGAGGGTTCAGCAAAGGTCCAGTGATTTCCTTCAGATATGCTAGCACCAGTCTTTCAAATTACGTCATGGCCACAGATGTTAAGGCAACAGGTCTGTAGTCATTGAGTCCTGAGATCTTTGGTTTCTTCGGGATTGGGATGATCGTGGAACGCTTAAAGCTGGCTGGAACAGTGCACTGTTCCAGTGATCTGTTGAAGATCTGTGAGAAAATAGAGGCCAGCTGGTCAGCGCAGGTTCTCAGACAGGCTGGTGAAACACCGTCTGGGCCTGGTGCATTATCATCCTGATACATGGCACTGCCTTCATATACAATGTATACAATGTTTGAAACATTGGGTGCACATAGTCCTCCAGAAAGGTTGGTTAGTCCTTGGCAGTGATGTGCCCACCTAGCACAAGTATTGGGCCTAGGAAATGCCATGATATTTCTAAACTATTACTGATTCATCCCCATGCTTCACTCTGGGCATGCAACAGTCTGGGTGGTACGCTTTAGAGGTCTGCACCTGACCAAATTTCTTGTGGCGCGGGAATAAATTTCCAAATAAAACGTGGTCAGTAACTCTGGTGTAATTTGAACAGGAGCAGGCGGTCTAACAAAATAGCGTTTCCGAGAGAGAAAGAGAGAGAGAGAGAGAGAGAGAGTGAGAGCGAGCTAGCATGAGAGAGAGCGCGCATCCGACGTGGTGCTACAAAACCTTTTTTTTCAAAAAGAGGCAAACAAAACTAGAAAACTAGAAATTCAGTACCGTGCAGATCTCTAGTACGGTTTTTTGGGGCTTCTCCACACCGTAATTCTGTCAAATATGGGTAAGACAGTGAACGTGGACTCATCAGAGAGCAATTCATGTTTCACATTGTCCACAGCCCAAGATTTTTGCTTCTGGCACCATTAAATCTGACGTTAAAATAGTTAATTTTATTAGCCTTTTAATGCCTAATAGCCATTTCAAGGAATCTCTTTACAACACAAACAGTTCTTTTAAAATAAAACAAAGATTTATTGAGCTACATTATGATACATTAAACTACTTAATAAACAAACAAATGCACACATTCTCTCTCTCTCTCTCTCTCTCTCTCTCTCTCTCTCTCTCTCTCACTCACACACACACACACACACACACACACACACACACACACACAGAGGCAGTTCAGAGGATGAAAACTGTTGACAACTGTGCCAAATTAATCCTAGTTCCTAGTATTTATTTCTAGATCTTAAAATTTCACCTGAGAAACCACCAAGCAGAGATTTGACTTATCTTTGACTGCTTAAGACCAATTTACGCCAGATCAGCAAGAGACAACATTTGTTTGTTACTTGTGCTTTTGCTAGAAGGCTTAAGTTTCCTTCTCTGACTTGACTTGGGGAAACACAGTGCTTTTGATTGGTTGGTAACTCGGCTTCAATAACGTCCTTGGGATTCACTTGGTCTTGAGTGGAGGTTGTCCTGGGTTATCGGGGTGACAGACTCTTTGCTTTTTGCATGATTTTAGCAGTTTTTAGCAGTTCAAAACTTTAAGAGGTTGCTTGGAAAGTTCTTGGTGACCCAATCTTGTGGCGGTGTGGTGTTCGAGACCTAGGTGAAAGGAGGCAGAAAGCAGCAGTGTGAGCAAGCTAATGCAAAAAGCAAAGATTTACAGTTGCAGAAAGTTTTTAAGTGATCTGGTTTGATTCATCCCATGACATTGTCTTTCAATGAGCAGTCGCCATGGAGGGCGAAGCCGCTCCCCATACTATTCTATTCAGGGCAAATAATTAACAGACTGCTTGATAATTTCACATGGTGAAATATTTTGTGGGCCTCACAGTGGCGCAGTGGGTAGCACGTTCGCCTCACAGCAAGAAGGTCGCTGATCGCTGGTTCGAGCCTCGGCAGGGTCAGTTGGCCTTTCTGTGTGGAGTTTGCATGTTCTCCCTGTGTTGGCGTGGGTTTCCTCCGGGTGCTCCGGTTTCCCCCACAAGTCCAAAGACATGCGGTACAGGTGAATTGGGTAAGCTAAAATTGTCCATAGTGTATGAGTGTGAATGGGTGTGTATTGATGTTTCCCAGAGATGGGTTGCAGCTGGAAGGGCATCCGCTGCGTAAAACATATGCTGGATAAGTTGGCAGTTCATTCTGCTGTGGCGACCCCAGATTAATAAAGGGACTAAGCCGAAAAGAAAATGAATGAATGAATGAATGAATGAAATATTTTGTGAGTTTGTAATTATCTTACACCATATGTTACAAGACAAATACTATTCATGATATTAGTTTTTCATTTACACCAATGTATTGCAAATGTCACAAGCTTTCTTTAGTGTCAGACATTATATATTTCAGACACATACAGAAGGTTTCATCTGCTATAAGGCTTAAAACACATGGATTAACTTTATAGGTTACAGTGGTTGCAATAAACACATATAGCATACAAGGACAACTATGGCATATTAGTCAAAGATATCTAATTCAAAGAGCTGCTTTAATGGCAACATTTTAAGTGATTGGCTTTCATTCATATGCATTTATTCCTGAGTTATTTTCCCAAGTGAAAAAAGTGCACTAAAAATGTTTTATTTAAGTGCACTTCCACAATAGACATAGAGTGCTTTATTTTTTAGCTACTAATTGTGTACTTAATGTGCTAATGATTAATCTTTAGTACTATTTAAAGTAAATTTAAGATGAACTAAGTGTACTGTGCTATACGTTGACTGTGCTATTTTGACACATCATTAAATTGATTTTATACCACTTTTAATACAATACTAATCATCTTTTTTTGCACTTTTAAATATACTAGTTGTACAAATAAAATACACTTAAAATATAACAATACATTCCTATATTAAAAGAATAAGTGCACAAAAATGCATTTGTAAGTCCACTTAGAGCACTTTCATAATGTACTTGTAGTGCTTTATTGTTGGCGACTAAATTTGTAATTAATGTATTAAAAGTTCATCTTTATTAGTAGTTACAATAAACTTAAAATCAAGTGTATTCTGTATTCTGAACATAAACTAAAGCATGCTTTTTATATACTATGTAGTGAATTAGCTCAAAGAGAATTGAAGATTCATTTGAACAAGGCTTCAAAATAATCGACTATTTAAATCCGAACAAACGAATCATCCAGCGATCGTTTGAACGGACAGTTGACTTCAATTGCGGCTTTTGCTATCAAAAATAAAAAAGCCATTTATGTTTAAGCAGGGTAGCAAGATCGAAGTTTAAGACATTAGATTCATAAACATGCACAGGCACCTTTATACAAAATAAAACTTTATTGACTACTCTAACAGAAACTACCACAAACACACATTCATACAAGTGTAGAGAAGAGTAAAAAAGAAAAATAAGAGTTTGAGAGAGTGTAATGATGGAAAAACCTCAGATTTTGTAAGACCAAACCAAGCAAACCACAAATGATTTAACCCTTATTTGGTCTCTTTAGGGTTGCATTCAGTTTACACCAGTTCAGTGCTAATCTGGAAGTGTTACTTGCGTTCCCATTTTGATGTGAAGAACTCTCTCTGTTGAGCACGTGGTTAGCTAGTGTTCAGTTTTTTTGTCCTCGCGAGGCTTGGATTAGGGTCGTTTTGAGGCAGACGGTTGTTCAATACTTGTTTCTGTCAATTGATCTTGAAGGAAAAATCTGAAGTTTTAATTGTATTCACAAATGCATGAAGAGTATCAAAACAAAGAATAGTTTGATTACAAATCAAATTTGTTTCTTTCCCATAGATTTGATTAATTGGTTCTCTTAGGTTTTGGTTCCTACAAATGAGATGAATAGGATGGAAGACAGGAGAAAACAAAAAAATAATAATAAAGAAGCAGGGAGGAGGAGAACTGCGTGGACGAGGTCCACAACTAGCTCTGAAGCCTTAACATCTCGCTACGAGTACAAAATTGGTAGTTGATGTACAACTGAACAAAATAAATTATGATGAGAGGGTTGTCTCTAATTCATTTAAAACTCGTATTGAGAGGTTCTCTAGTGTATAAACAGAGGAAAGGGGAATAAGAGAAAAACAAAAACAAGCAATGGCTATAAGTGCATAACCACAATAATGTAATTGGATAGTGAGAAAGTCTGAATTTGATAAAACAGATTTTCTGTAAAGGGGGTGAGATAAAAATGGTAAAAGTAGTATGTTTGATTAAACTATCAAAGTTCAAGACGTATTAATGTCTAAAGTGATTAGACTTAAAAAAGGGAATTCTGGTGAAATGTTAATTCAAAGTTGCTCGTGAGCAAATAGAATTACAATTAAATGTACTATTGTGATTTTTGCATAAAACAAAAATAGAAAATTCACTTTATTATTGTTAATCAAATTGTAATTTGTATTATTAACAATAGTGAACCAGTATTTCCTCTTTATAAAAAGTCTGTAATTAGTAAAATAAACTAAAATAAAAGGACAGTGGGTTATGTTTTGCTTTATAACAAACTATTAGTAAAGTTAAATGTACTAAAGATAGTAGAAAAGAGAGTAAAGGGTATATAGGCCAACAAATGAAAAATCACTTTCAAGTTCTCAAAGAGACACAGCATTCAACCACTGATGTAAATTGCTAAACGGTAGCCTTGCAGGCTAATGAATTTAGAGTATCTAAACTTGTTTTAATGCAAACAATGCTACTGGTAGCTTAGCATGCAGAAGTTTGTGTACATTCGAGTGTTGATGTGCTGTGCATGCGCAGTTCAGACTTCCCTCAGAAGAGTTGGTAACTTCCGGGTCTATGTGTGTGGCTATGGCAACCAAACAAACGATATTTTAACAGCAATTGAATCTTCGCATGTAGCCTAGATTCAAGCATTAAACATGAAATACCAGCACATTTCAATACCGCAAATAAAATCCAGCAATCATAAATGGTTTTATGACGTGGGGTTTCACACTCTGTTCATCAAGAGCGGGCTTAAACTTTAGGAAAAGCAGTTCAAATAGGCAGGTAAATACACAGGTGATCTCGGCGGATCTTCTGTGTGTGCCAGCCTTTCGGGCACATAAGCACAGCAGTTTTCACTGTTGGGTGCAACACTTAAACTTTACAGCTCCTGTTTAAATCGCACTAATGCATACGCGATGTTATACCAACTCTGTTCAGCAAACACACAGTTATGCTTTTAGCTGCTGTTTAAAACAGGGATGAAAGCTTGTTGAATTGACAATGGAACACGCAGTGACAATCAATCTATATAGCTATAAATAACTGCAAAGCCTTTTGCAAATAAATTGAGGGACACGCTCGATCAAAATACTGGAAGGTAATTAGAAACTGAGCTTTGGGATGGTGTACATTAGAAACACACTCAGTTCTAGCATAATATGAGATCTCAATCAGCTTGTATGGCTATCTGAAAATCACTGGAACACGCAGTGGTTCAGCGTAGCAAAAATTCGTCACACAATTGGCTCATCTCTGTTAGATTTCTTTTGTAATAAAGAAATAGTGACCTGTATAATTTATAATCTAGATTAAACTGCTCATATATTCTCCACCATTAAAATGTAGCAAATTAGCTCAAAGGGAATTGAAGATTCATTTGAACGAGGCTTTAAAAGAATCGACTCTTTAAATCCGAACAAACGAATCGTCCAGCGATTGTTCGAACAGACAGTTGACTTCAATTATGGTTATTACTATCAAAAATAAATAAAAATTTGTTTAAGCAGGGTAGCAAGATCAAAGTTTAAGACATTAGATTCATAAACATGCACAGGCACCTTTCTTTATCCAAAATATATTATAACAAATTTTATAACTAATCTAACAGAAACTAACACCTAACACAAAGAGACATTCATACAAGTGTAGAGAAGAGTAAAGAAAGAAAAATAAGAGTTTGAGAGAGTGTAATGATGAAAACACCTCGGATTTTGTAAGACCAAACCAAGTCAACCACAAATAATCAATTTATTCCTTCTATGGTCTCTTTAAGGTTAAATTTAGTTTATACCAGTTCAGTGCTAATCTGAAAGTGTTACTTGCATTCCCTTTTAGATGTGAACTCCCTCTGTTGAGCACGTGGTTAGCTGGTGTTCAGTTATTTTGTCCTCGCAAGGCTTTGAGTGGTGTGGAGTCAGTCGTTTCAAGTTTTGAGGCAGCAAAAAGGACTGGTCGTGTGGACTTGTGGTTTTGTGGCGTACTAGCCTTAAGCAGACTCTCGATGGAAGGAAAGAAAGAAAGAAAGGTATCAAAGATGAGAATGCCTGAGCTGTGCGATTAACCCATTTTTGTCTGGGTCCCCGCCTGCTCCATGGAGTTCTCTGGGTTCACTCCTGGGGTTCTAGTTCTGGGTTCAAGTCTTTTTACTTTTAGAGTCTGGGGGGTGGCTTTAGGCACAAGCTTTTATAAGGATGGTTTTGAACCCACCCTCCGGAGCCGAGTTGACCAAGGAGAAGTTTAACTCCCCCGAGGCATGTTTTATAGTCCTTGTTCCAAAGCAGGTTAATTTGCATATGCATTCTGGTAGTAAACTGATGCAGAAATGTTCAAGTTTCCTAAAATATTAATATGTTGCACACATATTAACATGAAATGTAAACAATCGTTCAGTACACCAAATTAGCTTTGCAGGGACATCAAACATGAACTATCTATAATCTTGTTTAGCTGTGGTAGCGTTAAACATTGATTGTAGAAGTATTAAAACCATAATATTAATACATGAGCAAGAGACTTGTTGCAAAACACGATTACACATTGTCAGGTGTCTGTTTCTGTTGTTGTGTTTCATGTGCTTTTTTCCCTGTCATGTGATTCTTTTGTTCTGTTTTCAGTGTTCATTTATTCCACCTGTGTCTCACCCGTGTATCATCTGTTCCATTAGCCCTCATGTATTTATACCCCTCTGTTTGTTTCATTCGTGTTCCGGTATTGTAGTGTCTATGCCCGTTGTATTGTCCATGCTGTTGTCACCCCACGTCCTCCCTGAGTTTCCTGTTTCTTCCAGTGCCTATGTTTGTAGTAAGTGTTTGTTAATAAATTCGTGTTTGTTTAATCTCGTGTTCTCGTACCTTCATGCCCCTTAACCCGAGCGTGAAACACATAAAGAGAGAATAAAAGTTTACATTAAAAACATCAGTCTTAAGCAATGAGCATGTAGAAGTTTTGACCAGGTCTCTGTGTGTCCCTTTCTGAGCCCATTCCTTTGTGTCGTAAATACCTTAGGATCGAATTACAACTGACCAGTCTTTCCCTGGGTAGGAGAAGTTGGAGGTGTATTATTTGTTGAATAAAAGCAGAATAATTATGAGTCTGATCAACCACAATTGTTACAACTATTTCAGTATTTTACAAAATACATTTTTACCATTTTAGTACAATTAAAACCATCTTTCATGCACTTTTAAATATTTTAATGGTACAAAAAATACACTTTTCTATTTATTTATTTATTTATTTTTTTTTTTTTAATTTATCAATTTATTTACAGCATAACAATAAAATACAAACAAAAATATGAAACAACATATTTTTTACTTTGGTCAAAAAAAAAAAAATATAAAGAGACAAAACTTAATATATATATTTCCAAAATAAAGTCACATACTTGCATACAGATTATGACACTAATGGTTCCACATGCAAGAGTAAAATCTGAAAGAATTAAATTTAGTTTGTTAGTGTTGTGATTATACTGTTTACAGAGTCAGACAATCTATATACCCCTGTACATAAGTCACAAACTGCTCCTCTGTCCTCATGGGCTCCCCACAGAAGTCATGATCAGTATTTGGTATCTCTGTGACAAAATGACAATTTTTGACAATCTCTGTGAGATTGAAAAACAAGCCAGATAAATTTAATTTACACACTTATGTATGAAGGACTAAACCTGCAAAAACAATAAATAAATAAGTAAATAAATCCATTAATTCCTGCATAAAAAAAACAAACGTTATGCATTGTCTATGACATAACATTTACTACTAAGCATTTTTTGATCTAGCTCTAGACTGTTATCATAAATTATTAAGTATATTAATCTACATACACGCTTTTCACTTATGATCGCAAGGTTTTACTTTTATTTCGGCTGTCCAGTCAAATTCAGGGAAACATAGACGAAACAAAACCATCTTTCTGCTTTTCATTCCAGTCAGTCAATATTCTCTAAAAAAAACAGAGCGCAAGATTTTTGTCAGAGAGTCATCCCATTCACAATAATCTCCAGCGATCCTTCTCCTGGTTTCCAGCGATCTCCTGAGTTCTGGTATTTACCTGTATGTTCTGATGTTTACGTCTTCCTGGATTCCCTGTTTCATGATCGCTGGTGATTACTGGTGAACTACAGACTGGTAGTGAACAACAAATCCCTACATTCTGCTATGCGCACACCGGCTTCCACAGCTGTA
The DNA here is from genome assembly GCA_903798125.1 of Danio choprae. Lineage (NCBI taxonomy): Eukaryota > Metazoa > Chordata > Actinopteri > Cypriniformes > Danionidae > Danio > Danio choprae. Next base: position 2,794,624 of record CAIGQW010000473.1, on the reverse strand, counting down.
ACCCATTTTCTAGGATTGCTTGGACTATAAATATACCCCACACACTTAGTTTGTGATGGAGTCTTTGATTGTATTGTCGTGCGTGCGTACGTACATACCAAAGCTTTGTCTTAGTTTGGTTTGTTTTCTATTTGTTTATTTAATACTTTGTTTTTGGATTGCTGTTTTGTGTTTGACTATGCCTATTTTAATCACGATTTTGAATGCCTGTTTTGTACCCGAGTTTTTGCCTGTTTTTGACCTTTTTGTATGTTTTCACAAATAATTTCCCATTAAACTGCACATGGATTCTACCTTTTGTCTTCACCTTGTCTGCAGCTCGTGACATCCTGCTTGTGTGTTGTGTGTGTCTGCAACGGACTTGCATGTTCCCTCTGACTTCAAGAATCCTCAGTTAAGACTCTGTTTGACATTTCTCAATAAATACATGTGTATTAGTGCTGTTCCTTTGTGAAACGTGACAGAAGGACCAACCAAAACAAACTTTCAAGATGGATTCCGGAAGCACAGCACCATGCACACACACATCATTAGACGCCCTCACAGAGCTCGTCAATGCAATCAAAGCTTCACTTATCCCTGCACTACAACCCCCGGTGACTCCCATTGCCTCTGTAAGTCCCATGGCCCTTCCTCATAATTACTCTCATGAAGCGACTGATTGTACAGTTTTTTTGCTCCAAATTAATTTGTAAATAGAAATGCATTCTCCTCAGTTTCCCACTGAGTGCTCCAAAGTGGCTTTTCTGATTTCTCTGTTGTCGGGCAAAGCACTTCTATTGGCTAAATCTATATGGAATGTGAATAATTCATATTCCCAGTTCACAACTAAATTTTAAGTGGTTTTTCTGTATGTCTACCGGAGTGCTCTCCACTTCAGACCAACTGTTTCTTATACGGCAAGATAAATGATCTATTTCTGATTACACACTGCAATTATGTACCCTGGCAGCGGCTAGTGGATGGTACGAGACAGCCTTAATTGGAGCTTATTGACAAGGTTTGAATCCACGTCTTCACTCAGCACTGGCCATCTATGATGATACCATCGGAGAATTGGAGAATCTCTTACAAAATAAGAGCAAAATATAGCTCAACGCCTAGCCACTAGCCATTTCCCCAAAACCGCTCCTCCTGAAACTTCATATCCCAGTCATGTCTTGATCAGCTCCTGTTCCAGCGTCAACTCCCCCAACACCAATACTCTGTTGTAACTATCCAAGGAAAGCCACTAAGACGAGAAAGGGTCAGGTATTGCTCTCCTACTATAATGCTCCAAATTGGTTGTCTTCATCAGGAAGCTTTCTGGTACTGGAGGGATCCACCGCAGACATCATCCTGGGACATCCATGGCTGGCACTCCACTCTCCAGAAATCAGGTGGAAGGATTGTGAAATTCTCCCCTGGAGTAAGAATTGTATGGATAACTGTATATTACCTGTGAAGCCCTGTAGCTCTTGGCATCTGTCTCTTCCAGTGGCTGCATCCAGTATTGAGAGCCCGATTACTACTTCCTATGTAGGCATCCCACCTGATTACTTGACATTCCAGGATCTATTTAGCAAGCAGGCAGCCACTAAACTTCCACCCCATTGGCCATGGGACTGTGTCATCTGCCTGGAGCTAAACTACCTAAAAGGGGCAGATCTACCCACTGTCTATCCCGGAGCACAAGGCAATGGAGGAGTATGTGTCCGAGATGTTACAGCAAGGATTCATTCGACCATCCCCCTCACCGGCAACATCGAGCTTCTTCATGGGTTAGAAGGATGGAGGTCTGCACCTATTTATAGATTACCAAGCTCTCAACTCCCAGATCGTTCCCCAGCCATATCCACTTACCCTGGTCTCAGCTGCACTAGAAGAACTACAAGGAGCCCGTGTCTTCAGCAAACTGGACAACCGAGTAGAGACCTTTTTTCACAAAACACTTCTACTTAAGCTTCTTGTAATCCTCTTTTCCTAAAAATAAACCCTCATAAATACTTTAGCCCAGCTCTTCCCCACTTTAATCCACTCTGAAGTTTTGGACTCTTTGAATCAGATCACACCACATTACATCATTTTTGTCCCAATTTAATTTGCCAGTTGAAGCTTTACCATAGCACTCTAAAACATCAGTTTAAAAAACATACTTTTTATTCTTTAACATCACTGTGATATCATCAGCATATGCTGATATTTTAACATAGTCAATACAGCTTAGAGAACTTATTTGTAACCCTGTTAATTTTTCTCTTAATTTACAGAGAGGCTCTGTTAAGTTGGTGATCATATAGTTTTGTGTATTTTCTGTCTCCTAATCTTAAAATTATGACACCTATAAAACAGTGAAGTGAGGATGGTCTAATAGATGGGGGAATCCTATAAGGAAAATCTTAAAGGAATATAATATAATATATTCATTCATTCATTTTCTTTTCGGCTTATTCCCTTTATTAATCTGGGGTCACCACAGCGCAATAAACCGCCAACTTATCCAGCACATGTTTTACGCAGCGGATGCCCTTCCAGCTGCAACCCATCTCTGGGAAACATCTACACACACTCATTATAATATAATATAATATAATATAATATAATATAATATAATATAATA
>CAIGQW010000473.1:2775786-2792015 GCA_903798125.1 Danio choprae | reverse complement strand
AATATAATATAATATAATATAATATAATATAATATAATATAATATAAGGAATTCACCAATTGATGAAAGTGAAGGAAAAAAAACCTAGAAAGAAACCTGGATGTCCATCCTGGAGAAGCTGCAGGTGGAAGAGGTCACCGGCTGGTGTACAGGCTGGCCCACGGGATCAGTGCAGAGACTCGTCTGTCACTGGGGTCTTTCAGGAATCAGTGTCATGCTCTTCACTCCTCCATAACCAACACAGCATCTGCTCAGGATATGGCCTGGTCCAGGATTATGGAAACCTCAGAAATAATAAAAAATGAGACTAACATAAGCGTAGATGCCGTTTAAATTATAATATCTATTGGGAAGTGTTCCCGGTTGACCTAAATAAGATTTGGATTTCAAAAGCATTTGTGTTTTATGTGTATGCTAATGTAAAGACGTGTATTTAATCTAGTTTTAGTCTAGTATCACCATAAGGGGCATACGAATAGGACGTGTGTTTGGATATAATCCAGTTTTCTGACCACACTTCATTATTGTTCCTTTATTAGTTTACTGGAAATTAGAACTGAATTAAGAAATAGTTTTGAAACAAATCTTTGCGCCTAACAAACAAAATAAAATATGTAGGCTAATGAATATCTTTAGTGGAGTGAGTTTCAATCATTTCCCTATGCATGAAAGTAAATGTGTAAAGTAAAGAGTAAAGGTAAAGAGAAAGTAAAGAGGCCTAAAGGAGAATGCTCGTTCTTTATACTCGCACAGATGGTCTGTTTAACTGTTTTATCGCTAGTGAAGCGTTCATTTTTTCCACTTACCAAGTCTGCGGCGGTGGAATATGCTTTTACATCAACAGAAGGTGGTGTACGGATGTAACTGTGTTAAAGAAGATGTGCTGTCCTGATGTGGAAGTGCTTTTCATTAACTGTAAGCCATTCTACTCACCACGGGAGTTTTCCTCGTGCATTCTCATCTGTGTTTATATTCCACCACAAGCACACGTGAGTACTGCACTGCAACAGCTGGCTGATCTGATCACAGACACAGAACAACAACACCCGGACTCTGTTTTTATCATTCTCGGTGACTTTAATCAGGCTAAACTCACACATGAGCTGCCTAAATTCAAACAGCACATTACATGCCCTACCAGAGACAATAATATTTTGGACCATTGTTACACAACAATAAACGATGCATATCGCTCGGTCACCAGAGCAGCTCTAGGACTCTCCGACCACTGCCTGGTTCATCTTCTACCAACTTACAGGCAAAAACTTAAAACTGCTAAGCCAGTATTAAGGACTGTTAAGAGATGGACCAACGACACAGAACAGGACTTACAAGCTTGTTTTGAATGCACTGACTGGAGTGTTTTTGAAGCTGCTGCCACCGACCTGGACGAGCTCACAGAGACTGTAACATCATACATCAGTTTCTGTGAGGAGTTATGCATCCCTACCAGGACTTATTTATCATTTAACAATGATAAACCATGGTTCACACCAAAACTTAGACAGCTTCGTCAGGCCAAAGAGGATGCCTACAGGAGTGGGGACAGGGTCCTGTACAATCAGGCCAGGAACACACTGACAAAGGAGATTGGTGTGGCTAAGAAGAGCTATGCCAAAAAGCTGGAAAACCAGTTTTCTGCCAACGACCCTGCATCAGTGTGGAAAGGCCTGAAGGACATCACTAACTACAAGACACCATCCCCCAGCATTGACGGCAATAAAGATCTTGCAAACGAGCTGAATATGTTCTATTGTAGATTTGAGACAGCCGACCAGACACCTCACACCCGCCATGACCATCTCTCTACACAGCCATCAACACCTCCAGCCATCCCCCTCTCCCCCCCTGCACTTCAGATCAGTGAGGATAATGTGTGTCAGATCTTCAGGAAACAGAAGAGAAGGAAAGCACCAGGCCCAGACGGTGTTTCACCAGCCTGTCTGAGAACCTGCGCTGACCAGCTGGCCTCCATTTTCTCACAGATCTTCAACAGATCACTGGAACAGTGCACTGTTCCAGCCTGCTTTAAGCGTTCCACGATCATCCCAATCCCGAAGAAACCAAAGATCTTAGGACTCAATGACTACAGACCTGTGGCCTTAACATCTGTGGCCATGAAGTCATTCGAAAGACTGGTGCTAGCGTATCTGAAGGACATCACTGGACCTCTGCTGGACCCTCTGCAGTTTGCCTATAGATCAAACCGGTCTGTGGATGATGCAGTCAACATGGGACTGCATTATACCCTACAACATCTAGACAAACCAGGGAACTACGCAAGGATTCTGTTCGTGGACTTCAGCTCTGCCTTCAACACCATTGTCCCATCATTGTTCAAGTGCAAACTGACCCAGCTCTCTGTTCCTAGCTCTGTCTGTCAATGGATCACCAGCTTTCTGAGAGATAGACAACAGCTAGTCAGAATGGGCAAAATTACATCCGACAGCCGCACCATCAGCACTGGCGCCCCCCAGGGATGTGTCCTCTCCCCACTACTCTTCTCTTTATACACCAACGACTGCACTGCAAAAGACCCCTCCATTAAGCTCCTGAAGTTTGCAGATGACACTACTGTTATCGGCCTCATCCGGAACGGCGACGAGTCTGCATACCGACAGGAGGTGGGACGGCTGGCTTTATGGTGCAGATGCAATAACCTGGAGCTGAACACACTCAAAACGGTGGAGATGATAGTGGACTTTAGAAGAACCCGCCCGGCACTCCCCCCACTCACCATCGTGAACAGCACTGTGGCTGCAGTAGAGTCATTCAGGTTCCTCCCACCATCTCTCAGGATCTGAAGTGGGACATTCACATAGACTCTATTGTGAAGAAAGCCCAGCAGAGACTGTACTTCCTCCGTCAGCTGAGGAAATTTAACCTGCCCCAGGAGCTGCTCGTACAGTTCTACTCAGCGGTCATCCAATCCATCCTCTGCACTTCAATCACCGTCTGGTTCGGCTCAGCTGCCAAAACCCACCTCCGCAGACTACAGCGAATAGTCCGGACAGCTGAACGAATCACTGGCACTACCCTTCCTACACTTCAAGAACTGTACTCTTCCAGAGTGAGTAAAAGGGCCTACAAAATCACTCTGGACCCCTCACACCCAGCGCACTTCCTGTTTGAACTGTTACCATCTGGTCGGCGCTACAGAGCACCAAGCACAAAAACAGCCAGATACAGGAAAAGTTTCTTTCCTCAGGCCATCTACCTCATGAACAGTTAAATATTCTACTACTGTGCAATAAATGTGCAATACTTTCTCATACGCACTCGTACACAGCACCTTATAACAATTTACAGTGCAATACTTTTTCTACGCAGTCGTACACAGCACCTTATAACTTGTCTGTACATTACAATTCACCTTCCAGAGCTTTTTGACTGATTGCATCTGTTTAATGTTTGTTGTGTTTTTCATATTTATTTCGTGTTGTCACTGTTCACTTTATGTACACTTGAAGCTTCAGTAGCCTAAACAAATTCCTTGTGTGTAAGCACACTTGGCAATAAAACCCATTCTGATTCTGATTACATTTAGCAGACATCCTTCATTCATTCATTTTCTTTTCATATGTTTTACGCAGCGGATACCCTTCAAGCCTCAACCTAACACTAGGAAACACCCATATACTCTTGCATTCACACTCATACACTACGGCCAATTTAGCTTATTCAATTCACCTGTACCGCATGTCTCAAACCAGCAACCTTCTTGCTGTGAGGTGATCGTGCTACCCACTGCACCACCGTGACTCCCATTTAGCAGACAGTAGAGTGCAAAATTGTTCTTTTATTTTCACTCCAACTGCACCAATGGAGTACAGAAATCTTTCACTCATCTTAGGCAATAGTTGTAGCACTGATGATTTAATAACTGACCTTCCTACTTAGGAATCTACCAAGAATATTAGTTTAGATTAACCCTTTGTCTTACTTGTTTTACATTGTCCATACTTTATCTCAATTTATCAATAGAATTTTGCACGTTATATGACCTGCTTTTTTCCTCTGGAGGGCCGATACAACAGACTTCAGTTTTCTCTCAGAAATATTCTGCCAAAATATAAGTCAACTCAGAATTCATTGCACAAAATGAATTCTGGTCCCAGACCTTCCTGGATTATTCCCAAGTCCCAAAAATAACCTTTTCCCTCATAATGTGCGAAAAATTCACTTGCCTGTAATTTGGTTCTGTTAACCTCAGCGTTGAGTAGAGTTCCTCAGCATCTAATCAGCTGCAGACGAGAGAAACACTAGCCTTGAAGTGTTGTATACTGACACCAACTCAAATCTACTGTCCATTCAATCATGAGGTCCCATCTGGTGGTGCCAAGTTGGTGTGGAAATCTGCGTAAATGACTTCAGTCAGACATGGGTTAGACCAAAGCAAAAATGTGTTCATTAAAACAACCCTGCAGGATGACACCTGTTACACACACACAGAGTGAATGTGTAAGAGATGTGTCTCAGTCTTCTCAGCTGTCAGTTTTATACCCCTGAGTGCATGTACACTCACATTTGTGCCAAACTCCAGGAAAGACACATTTCTGGTGGGGGAAAAAAAACTTGTTGTGGTTTTTAACTCATGATTAGGGCCAAACATTTTTTGCTATTTCTGCTGAGAATTTTATTTAAAAAAATCCATTTATGCGGAAGGATTTTAGGAGTATCGTAAACTAAAAACTTAATATATGAAATAAAAAATAATACCTTTTTAACTTTTATTTAATGTTTACAATGCAAATCCAATTAGATCCACTTATTTGGTAAACAAAGCAAGTCTCATATAATATATCTACTAAAATATTATTTTACAAACTGTATTGTACGTAAATTATATGAACATTTTAATATTACTATTACTATATCACAATAATATTAGTAAAATTAATTTAAAAGCTGAATAAATATAAATTTACACAAGTAAATGCATAGACTCAATGATAGGCAAAATATCTGTGGAAATCTGCGGATTTCTGCACGTGCAGATTCCGTGTGGGCCTACTCATGACTAATACTGCTACAATGTTTGCGACTTTAGCCTTGGACGGTACATTCTGATTCTGTCTGCATTTTACAAAATGTGTTGTTCATCAAGATATTCATTAAAAAATTACATTACAAAGACAGAGCAACTATGTCTAAAGTGATAGAAAGAACAGAATCAATAGTTTCAGTTGCAGAGTCAAGCTATTCTAGGCTGTCTGGAATGCTAAGGAAATTTGAAAGATAAGGTAGATTACTGACAAAAATAATCTTTGGTGCTAGAGGTGATTTTTCTACCATATTTATAAATAGAAGCTGGTTTTGTAGACCTATCAATGCACAATAAACAAGAGATTAAAAAGTGATCTGAAATGTCATCAATCTGCTGCACAACTTCAACATTATCAATATTGATACCATGTGATATTATTAGGTTTGAGGTATGATTATGCTGATGAATAGGTCCTGAAACATGTTGTTTCACTCTAACAGAGGCTAGTATGTCTAAGAGGTCCAGACTTAAAACATCTTTTTTGTTATCTATATAAATAGATTAAAAACACCAACAATAAAAACTTTATCTGTTGCCATAACTATTTTGGTTAAAAAATCTGCAAATTTTTTTGGAATGTCAGTGTGGTGCCCTGGAGGCCAATATACATTTAGATTGAGATTTATTGTTTATATAGCATACTGAAATATACAACACTTACTTCAAATGAATTATATTTAAAGCCAAATCGCTGAGTGACACTAAAAATATGACTGTATACTATGCCAATGACTTTACCTTTCCCTTTAATATGAGGCTCATGTTTATAATGATATGATTCAGGTGAAGACAATAAAGGAATAAAGATGTATTGTGTTGTATTTTCAAGCTGTAATGTCAAAGAAAACACAACACAGGAATGTTGTGAACAGATGACATTGAGCTGAAATTCAGCACTCTACGTGTGTTTGTTGAAACATACACATACAATTTTACAATAAACATGATAAATTAACAAAAGATACAATAAAACATATTGTATGCCTCTTTGGGGTGGAGCTGAATAAATGTATAATCTGTAAATCTTCATTTTGCATCCTGATGCGAGTTTGAACATGCCTCATGCTTGCTCAGTAACACATAGTAAATAATTTTTGTCTCCCGTTTTCAAAATAAAAGTTCCACATATATAGTAAGCTAAATTCATTCATTCATTCATTTTCTTTTCCGCTTAGTCCCTTTATTAATCTGGGGTCGCCACAGCGGAATGAACCGCCAACTTATCCAGCATATGTTTTACGCAGCGGATGCCCTTCCAGCTGCAACCCATCTCTGGGAAACATCCATACACACCCATTCACACTCATACACTATGGACAATTTAGCTTACCCAATTCACCTGTACTGCATGTCTTTGGACTTGTGGGGGAAACCAGAGCACATGCAAACTCCACACAGAAACGCCAACTGACCCAGCCGAGGTTAGAACCAGCGACCTTCTTGCTGTGAGGCGAACGTGCTATCCACTGCGCCACCGTGAGGCCCTAGTAAGCCAAATATAAACTTAAAAATAACTAAGGGAGGGAAAAGGTCATTGTTGTCTATTGTAGCAGAAAATTGTGCTGGATCTTAAGAAATATCTTCTAAATTTCAAAAAGGTGAGGTCTTTGAAGTTCTCAAGTTAAAGCAGTTTATTCCTACAGCAGAGGTGGTCGATCAAGCTCTCTCTTACCCAATGTTCAAAAACCCACAGTTTATATAGTTTCTTATCCACAGTTATCATGAGATATGATCTAACATCATCCCTTTCTCTGCTCCAATAGAATCCTAGTTTTTTAATTGGTGTAAGGTAATGTAATTTAATATAATGTAATATGTATCTATAAAGCGCAATTATCATGTATGGCCATACAGCCAAAGCGCTTTACAATCATGAGGGGGGTCTTTCCACACCACCACCAGTGCTACACCCCTACTCTGTACAGAAGTGCCATGGGATTTTATAGAGTCAGGACCTCATTATGACCATAGAGTCAGGACCTCATTATAACATCGCATCTGAAAGACGGTGCTCACTGACAGTTTAGCGTCCCCTTCACTATACTGGGGCATTAGGACCCACACAGACCACAGGTTGAGCGCCCCTGCTGTCCTCACTAATGCCACTTCCAAAAGCAACCTAGTTTTCTAATGTGGATTTCCATCCAGGTATTGACCAGGTTCAGCCCTGCTTAGCTTCAATGAGTAACCAGTCTTGGGCTGCAGGTTTATACGGCTGTGGCAGGTTGTGGCTGGTTGCTGTATGTTTTTCCTATTGGAAATCAGAAAAAATATATATATAATTTTTTTTTTACATATCTTGAAGTCATGCTGTAGCTGACGTGTAGCATGCGCTTACAATTATGTGTTTGCATATGATCTTGTTTCCATACTTTCTAAATTATTGTCTTTATGTATGGTATTTTAGTGAGGGTTGTTTTTGTCTTTTATCCATACATATGCGGTCTTAAATGTATTGCATACGCTTTGTCACACTCTCCTGCACGGTCTCCACTCCTCTGTTCACTTTGTAAGTTGACAGAATATTTATCTATATAATAGTATACAGATTTTAATAGTGGTTACATTTTATGTTTTCTCTCATATATATATATATATATATATATATATATATATATATATATATATATTTTTTTTAATTATTTGGTTTTTTTTTTCATTCATTCATTCACTTTTTGGCTTATTCCCTTTATTAATCTGGGGTCGCCACAGCGGAATGAACCGCCAAATTATCCAGCATGTGTTTTACACAGCGGATGCCCTTCCAGATGCAACCCATCACTAGGAGAGATAAATACATAAATTCCCCTAAACTAGAAAATGTAGCTTATCAAACACATTAACAGGCAGAGAGCTACAAATTCAGTCTCTGTTATCCTGAAAACACTGCTGCTCTTCAGGTTCAGATGATGCAGAACATCAACTCTCCAGCTTAGTGCAGTTCAGTCCAGTGTGATAAATGTCCCTGCTGAAACCCAAAACACTGAAGAGCAACTCAACCAATGTGCTGCTCCACTAGTCCCAGACAAGCAAGCCAGAATTTCATTTCAATGAATTTCAATTCATTCATTTTCTTTTCAGCTTAGTCCCATCACTGGGAAACACCCATACACTCATTCACTACGGTCAATTTAGCTTACCCAATTCACCTATAGCACAATGTCTTTGGATTTGGAGGAGAAGGATCACAGGAGAGTAGTCACATGGTGAGATATTGGGACATGACGCTAGATGTGAGTATCAGGACCGATGATGACTGAGTGAAGGTGAGTACTCTTTATGCTGTGTGTCTGTGAACAGGTGCAGTGAATGAGTGATCAGGTGATAGTGAACGGCTGTCTGTAGGTTCAGGTGGCACACTCCTAACCCAGCGCCAGGGTCGACCGCGTCCTCTGGGGCCCGGCTGGTCTGGGTGTGATTGGTGGAACTCATCTAGAAGAGTAGGACCCAGGACCTCATCTCTAGCTGCCCAGGATCTTTCCTCAGGATCGTAATCCTCCCAAGCTATAAGGTATTCAAAGCGACCACCCCGGCACAGAGAATCCATGATTACCTTGACCATGTAGAATGTAGTGGGTTCCAGAACAGGGTTTTAGGAGAGACGGAAGGTGGGGTGAATTCTGTACCTTGGTTGAAGTTGGAGCTGATACGTGACGTCATTAATTTGTCTCTGTATCTTTAAGGGACAAATTTAGTGGGGACTCTGCTTGCAGCAAGGGAGACGGAGTCTGACACAATCTCTTTAGGGATACCATAGTTACGAAACATGTTGAACTTGGCTGTTTCAAAGACTGTAGGTAAACCTCTAAGGGGAACAAGTTTGCATGCTTTAGAGAAACAATCCACTGCTACAAAGATGCAGGTGTTACCTTTAGAGCTTTTGAAGTCTGTCACAAAGTCAACACCGATGTGGGACCAGGGTCTCGAGGAACGGTTAGTGAAAGTAGTTTGCCTAAGGGCAAATAATGAGAAGTTTTAGACATGGCACAGACTGAGCATGATCGGACGTACCTGATGATATCCTGGGTCATACTGGGCAAACAGTATTGAGCTTGGATGAGCGAGAGGGTCCTGGCGGAGCACGCTACTGAAGGGGGGCTTCTTGTATCTCGCTGTCCAGTGTCCAACTGATGGGACTCACGATGAGGGCTGGCAGTATATTGGGCTAAGGTTCAAGGGAATGGTCTGGAGCATGGATCCTAGACAGAGCATCTGCTTTACCATTTTTGGAACCTGGACGATAGGTAATGGTGTATTTGAAGCGGGTGAAGAATAAGGCCCATCTGGCCTGTTGGGGATTAAATCTCTTAGCTTCAAGGAGATATTGGAGATTCTTGTGATTAGCTGGGAGAGTACAGCCCCTACTCCTGTGGTAGAAGCGTCCACTTCAACCATGAATGGACGTTAGAGATCAGGGTGTTGTAGGAAAGGGGCCGCACTAAAAGCTTCCTTGAGCTTCTCGAAGGCTTCGTGGGCAGGAGGGTCCCATGCTAGGGTCTTGGGCTTGCCGTGAAGGAGGGAGGTTAATAGAGCAGTGATGGAACTGTCGTTTAGTATAAATCCTGTAAAAAATAATTTCCTGTAGAAGTTTGCAAAGCCGAGGAATCGTTGGAGCTCTTTCACAGTACAAGGTTCTTTCCACTCACGGATCGCCTTGACTTTCCCCTGGTCCATCTGGATACCCTTCTGGGTGATGTAACCCAGGAATGTCACTGACGGGCAATGGAATTCACATGTTTCAGCCTTTAAGTAGAGGTGGTGCTTTATTAAGCATTGCAGGACTTTGGAGACATGGAGAAGATGGTCAGAGAGGTTATTTGAGTATTTGAGGATGTCATTCATGTACACAATGACAAAGCAATGAAGGAATTCTCTAAATACCTCATCCATGAAAAGTTTGGAATACAGCAGGTGAGATGGACAGGCCATACGGCATTACACGATATTCATAGTGTCCAGCAGGGGTAGTAAATGTCGTTTTTCACTCATCTCCTGCATGAATTCTCACAAAAGCCGCTTCCAAAATCCAGTTTACTGAAGACACAGGCTCCTTTTAGTTCTTCGAGTGCCACAGAAACCAGGGGAAGTGGATAAGGCTGTGGGACTATCTGGGAATTAAGAGCTCGGTAGTCAATGAATGGGCGTAGACCTCCATCCTTCTTGCCCACGAAGAAGAAGAAGCTGCCAGTGAGGTAGATTGTCGAATGAATCCTTGTTGCAGCATTTCTGCAACGTATTCCTTCATCATCTTGCACTTCGGGATGGACAGGAGGTAGATCCGTCGCTTGGGGACTTTAGCTCCAGGCAGCAGGTTGATGGCACAATCCCATGTCCAATGGGGTGGACGTTTGGTGGCTGCCTGTTTACTAAACACATCTTGGAATGTCAAGAAATTAGGTCAGATAACTACACAAGTAGCAAGGGGACTCTCGATACTGGATGCAGCGACAGACATAGCGAGCTACATGTCTTCACATGTAGAATACAGTTCTCCATACAATTTTTACTCTAGCGGACAATTTCACTTTTCTCCCACCTGATTTCTGGAGAATGGAGTGTCAGGCAAGGACGTCCCAGGTTGATTTCAGTGGTGGATCCCTCCAGTACCAGAAAGCTAATTTCTTCCTGAAGACAACCAATTTGGAGTATTATAGGAGGAGAGCAATACTTGACCCTTCCTTGTCTGAGTGGTTTTCCTTGGATGGTGACAACAGAATATTGGTGAGGATGGTGTTGACGCTGGAGCTGAATAAGACATGACTTAGATATGAAGTTTCCAGAGTATCCTGAATCTATTAATGTTGAGACAGAATGAGACATCTCAGGGCTTACCAGTAATGAGATTTAAAATGTAAAACTTCATTTGAAATTTTAAAATAGTACTCACCACTGGACAAGGAGGTTTAACCGGGCAGGTCTTGATGAAATGTTCCTTGCTACTGTGCTACTGCAGTCATCCTCTCCACTGGTCATCCGACGAGTTCTTTTAGTATTGGACAGGCGTGTAGAATCAATTTGCATGGGTTCTGGCACTAGAGGACAGGCAGCACTGGGAGCAGACTGGTGAGCAGTTTCAGGGATATGGCAAGTGGCTAGGCATTGAGTGATACGTGTGGTCTTTTGTAAGATTTTCCAACCCAATGCTATCATCATAGATAGCCAGTGCAGAGCGAAGACGTGGATTCAAGACTTGTCGATAAGCTCCTATTAAGGCAGTCTCGTTCAATCCACTAGCCACTGCCAGAGTACGGAATTGCACTGTGTATTCTGAAACAACTTTTCTTGTCGTATGTGAAACAGTTGGTCGGATGTGGAAAGCACTCCGGTAGACATACAGAAAACTTTAGAGAAGTGAGTTGTAAACTGGGAATATGAGTCAATTATGGCTCTACTAGCGTTCCATATAGCCCACAGCAGTGCTTTACCAGACAACAGGGAAATCAGAAACGCCACTTTGAACCGCTCAGTAGGAAAATAAAGAGGATGCATTTCAATATACAAATTCACTTGAAGCAAGCAAAAAAAAAAAAACACGGCTACTCAGCCGCTTCACCAGAGTATATTTGAGGGAGGGCCATGGGACTTACAGAGGCAACGGGAGTCACTGAAGGTTGTAGTGCAGGGAGAAGTGAAGCTTTGAGTGCGTTGACAAGCTCTGTGAGGGCATCCAAAGACGAGTGTGCCTGGTGCTGTGCTTCCGCAATCCATCTTAGAAGGACCAACCAAAACAAACTTCTGTCACGGCTCACAAAGGAACAGCACAGGAGTATGAGTAAAATACACAAGTGTTTGAGAATTGTCAAACAAAGTCTTAACTGTGGATTTTTTTAAGTCTGTGGGAATATGCAGAGAAATCCGAGACACGTACAACACACACAAGCAGGGAAATCTAGGAAGACATCAGTACATATGGGTAAATACCAGAACTCAGGGGATCGCTGGAAACCAGGAGAAGGATCACAGGAGAGTAGTCGCATGGAGTGATTGGGAGATGACACTAGATGTGAGTATCAGGACTGACGATAACTGAGTGAAGGTGAGTGCTCTTTATACTGTGTGTCAGGTGATAGTGAACGGCTGTCAGTGGGTTCAGGTGACTGTGGTGACTGCCTGACAGGTAGCCCTTTGAAGCCTAAATATTTCCTTCAGAGAGAATTACAAATTTGAGACATTTCATTGTGAAATATTTAACTGCAGGCTGCTTTAATCTAATGTAGGCTATGATATATATTTTTTTCTTAAAACTGATGCATTTATTGTGGATAGCTGCTGTGACGTAAGCACAGCAGTTTTTATATTTGTAATGCAAACCTGCACTTATTTTCTAAAACACTTAGCAGTTTCATTTACTACTTAAAATAACAGATTAAGGGACTATGCAATTCAATTAAATCATTATTTTTGGTAAAAAGGGAAATTACCCCTTAAGTCTTGAGGTGGAAAACTTAAGTTTTTTTCAGGTGCACGATTCTGACTAAAATTAGATTTTTGTTTTGTTTTTTGCTTAAAATAAGAATCAAGATTTTCACATGATTCTGTAGATGTAAAATAAAGGTTATTATGAGTAGCCTATTATTATTGTTATTTTTCGAAAATATGGTGAATGGGCCTCACGGTGGCACAGTGGGTAGCACGATCGCCTCACAGCAAGATGGTCGCTGGTTCGAGCCTCGGCTGGGTCAGTTGGCATTTCTGTGTGGAGTTTGCATGTTCTCCCCGTGTTGGCGTGGGTTTCCTCCAAGAAGTCAAGCCCATCTCTCGCGGAGCCATCGCCTGACCTCTTTATGCAGCTCAGAGGACAGTGCCGTCCCGGGAGATGCTTGCTAATACCCAGAGTAGGACTACCGTCCCGATGGCCATTCAAACCAGGCGCAGACCTGGACCTTTTCATCCAGGCTTGCACCAATTTGTGCTGCAAAAGGGATCATTTGTCCCGGATAGGTTCTTAGCCAAGGCTGAACCTGGACCGGGGCGTCCCACTTGCCACATTTAACAGACCGAGAAAGGGATCATTTGTCCCGATAGGCTTTTAACCAAGGCTGAACCTGGACCGGGGCGTCCCACATGCCCCCATTTAACACACCGAGAGAGGGATCATTTGTCCCGATAGGCTTTTAAACCAAGGCTGAACCTGGACCCACACACCAGCCCGCCCCCAATAAAGATACTGCATAGCGATTAATGTCTGAACACCGTATGAACTTTATTGTTTGATGAAAAACATTATTATTTCTTCAGGGAGATTCAGAGTCATCCGTTGGTTCGAACGGCCGTGCCCGCTGGCTCTTGCCCGTGACAGGCTGCCATGGCATCGGTCTCCTGCTGGTTCCCTCCTGCAAAGCAGAGACAGTATGCCAAAATCATATGCCCTGCTGTTCACATCCATGCCAAAGAGGAACTGACTTACCAGGGGTGACCCGGGACTGTCTGCCCTCTTGCGCCCCTTCCTTGGTTGGCTTTCTTTCCCCGCTGGCGCCGCCGCCGGCTCCGGCTCCTCCTCATCCTCCTCCTCCTCCCCATCCTCCACCAAGGCTCTCTCGAAGAGTCTGCGGTGCTCGCGTGCCTGCAGAGGGCCAAGGTGAAGTGCGTAGAATTTATCAGAGGTTAAGGTGTCGTGACACATAAAGTACGCAATCTTTCGGCGATCCTCTGAAGTATGTGCATTCTTTGCCTGGATCAGAGAGAGACAGACAGAACCTTTTAGGGTCAGAGCCACTGGCCATCGTGTGCCTCCAAGGGGGGGCGTTACACATGCGTACTCACGTGCAATAGCTGTTCGGACGTCTGTGAGCTACCTTCCGGCGCTTTGCTTTCCACATTGCCTCCTTCCGGGCCGAGGCAGAGAGCTCGGCGTGCCGCTTCAGGTGTCTTTCTAGGCAGGCCGGCGTCCTCCGACAGCCAGGCACCAGACACGGCGCGCGGCCAGAAGCCAGCGAGAGCAAAAGTCTTTTCTCCTCCGAGTTTGGCACCTTGTGAACCGCAGACAGGTGCAAGAGCTGGCTGTACGCGTTGAGACAGAGCGCGCATTGGGCCATGACCGTCCAAGACAAACGATGGAGGGGAAAGGGACCCACACGCAGCGCGGAGCAAGCCAAAACGAGGTGCCAAGTCATCCTACTTCCGCGTCCTGCCGTTGGACCCCCCCTTAAAGGGGAAGGACACCCGATGTCGACGACGACGCCACCACCGCCGCCGCTGCCAGGGTTGCGTGTAACCCATTGCCTTCAGATCCTTCTCCCACCTGGTTTATCAAATGCTTTAAGCTAGTACGACTTTTTCGGGGATTTTTTTTGTTTTTTCCCCTTTTCGGGGGAACCATGGAGGTTCCCCAAAGATGGACTTGGTTTCAAAAGGAAAACCGGTAACCGTCGCATCATTTCAGCCGCTGCCAGAGTGTGTGTTGTGTGTAACCCGTTGCCTTCAGATCCTTCCCACCTGGTTCCAATGCTTTAGCTGGTATGAATTTTTGGGGGATTTCCCCTTTTTTCGGGGGAACTATGGAGGTTCTCGGACTTGATTTCAAAAGGAAACCCGGTAACCATTGCATCATTTCGGGGGGCAGCTTCTCTGCACCAGCCGTGTGGGACTTTACACGGCTTTTTTTTTGTGGGGTAACTTTACCCTTTTTCTGGGTATGTTTCTGGGATTAGCCGGGACAAGGGGGGGGGTGCGACCAGTCCGCACCCACCGCCCTTCTCGGCCAGCGCGGGGAAGGAATCAACCACAACTCATAGAGGGGCCCTACCACATGTTAGGAGGGGGGCCCAGAGCGGGTGCCTTCCCCTGGGGCGTGTCAGACAAGCTCCAATCGGTCAGTGAGTGTGTGCGTGGGGATTCGGACACTCTGGTCCCGGGGCCAACTTGGCTCTGAAGCACCCTCCCCTGGGGGCTACAGCTCCCACAAGCTTGCGGGGGGATTCGGACACTCTGGTCCCGGGGCCAACTTGGCTCTGAAGCACCCTCCCCTGGGGGGGCTACAGCTCCCACAAGCTTGCGGGGGGATTCGGACACTCTGGCCCCGGGGCCAACTTGGCTCTGAAGCACCCTCCCCTGGGGGCTACAGCTCCCACAAGCTTGCGGGGATTCAGACACCCTTTCTGGGCCATCGCACGAGCACCAATCGTGTCAGTGTACGTGAACAAGGCAAAGCTCTGCTAGAACCCAAGTCCGCAATTTGACGCTGTGCCTAAAACCATGGTGGCAGGTCAGAGACAACCGGGGGTCAGGCGCGCACCTCCAGGCGCGGGACGTCCCGACGAACAACCCAAGCGGTGAAAATTGACACTCGCCTACTTCCCGAGAGGGAGCCCACCGGAAAGACCCACCATCCCCCAAACAGGACTTGGCTGCTTCCAAAAAGACCCACCATCCCCCTTGCTTGATTTGACCACTCCACTGGCTCTCGCCCGAGCCAGCTAGCCCAGGGACCAGTCACCCTTTCTGGGGTACGTCTCAGCTCGTAAGGCCCCATTTCCGGACCATACCCGAACTAACCCTACCTCTGGCCGGGTACCATCACCTTTTCCGGGGCAAGTAAACGCTCTGCAGGGCTCCCTGGAAATACACCTGTTCACCAGCCGCGCCCGGGCACCCCACACTTAAGCACGCGAACACTGACTTTTTCTAATCGCAAGAGGCAGCCAAATGTGCCATTGGTGCCCCAAAGGACCTGGCACTTGTTGCGTTAAAGTTGACTCTGGTGCACCAGCCTTTCCCAATTCTACAGACCTTACCATGTCTGAGTTCCAAGGTGTCTCCGGTGCACCAATGTCTCCTGGTTCCACCAATGAATAACATCAGGGTTTCTGTCTGACCCTGTTACAATGGCCGTAGGGCAGTCATCCTGGGTCGGATTGCCTTAATGAGAACCCCCCCTGGGGGTCCCTCTCCATCATACCAGCTCATCCACCAAAAACTTACGGGCTTAGAGCAATCATTCTGGGGCCGGCTTGCCTAGCTGAGGACCCCTGGTTGTCCTTCTCCATCCTACCAACTCATCCACCAAAAGCTTGCGGGCTTAGGGTAGTCATTTTGGGGCTGAATTGTCTAGCTGAGGACCCCTGGTTCTCCTTCTCCATCCTACCAACTCATCCACCAAAAGCTTGCAGGCTTAGAGCAATCATTCTGGGGCCAGATTGCCTAGCTGAGGACCCCTGGTTCTCCTTCTCCATCCTACCAACTC
>CAIGQW010000473.1:2728218-2743218 GCA_903798125.1 Danio choprae | reverse complement strand
TGTTTTGCAGAGCTATGCTGAACTCCTTCCCAAAGCTAGAATGGAGGCAGCAACTTATGGAGTTGGGTGATTCCAGACCAGCTGGGGGCAGTCATGCTCTAGCTGGGCTCTGATCTCCCAGAGCCCTTGCACAGCACTAAGACCATGCACTGGCCATGCCACCTAAACCCATTGGGCCTTTCTGGGTAATGATACTTTCTGTAGATTTAAGAAGTCTCTCAAGGCATGGTGCATTGATCTTGGCCGGAGGTGGTCGACTAGGAGCCGACCTGGTCTTACACCGATGGTCTGTGCTGGAGGACACAGAATTGTCTTGTGTCATGTCACTTTCCTTGTGGGCTGTTAGACAGTTCTGAACTGTCCCCTGAGCCCGTTTAGCTGTTGGGGAGTATATAGGAGATGTGTGGAGCCATTTTAGGTTGGTTGTAGAGTAGGGCCCAGGTGGAGGGAGATAGCAGACTCTCATTGCCTTGTTACCCATAGAAAGGGCACTTGTGGTTGCAGGGTTTGCAATTCCAGTGAGCAGGGGAGATGTAGCTGGAGACAACTGAAATGTATTGAAAGAGAAATAATAAGGAAAGATTTCAAATGTATTCAGAGGCAATCATTACAAAGGATTTCTATACACATACAGACACAATGTGTGTGAATTATTCCAGATTTTAGAAAAATAACCTTACATAAATCCATTGATCTGAAACTTACACTTTACATGTATACTTTTAGCAGACACTTTTATCCAAAACAATCCTCTTTTGTAAAGAGTATAAAAAGGATTAAAAACTTAAATATAAAAAGGGCATTAGGGTATAAAAGGGCTGGTCCAGAGTGTATTTTTAAGGCTTGGTTGTGTTTATAAAATGCAAAGCAATGTTTGTTCATGCTTCATTTGTAAAAAAAAAAAAAAAAAAAAAAACAACAACGATATTTTGTCATATATCTTACTTTCATTATATACTGCTACTGCTAACATGAAAATGACTAATATTTCCTAGTTCCTCCAAAAGGCCCACCCTCGAGAGGCTCTGATTGGTCAGCAAACATAATGTGCTGTGATGCGTCGATCGCCTTTTTGATCATCGCGGTGTCCGAAATGAAGGAGTGCAAAAGCCTTTATTCTCTGTGCATTCACCATGATTGAATGAATGCAATCCTAAAAAATCATAGAGCGCTAAGCGCTAAAAATTTTGGAGGGAATGTGGAGACAACATTAAAAAATGTATTACTCTTTCATAAATAGAAATGTTTTTTTTTAATATATGGTTTTTTCTGATTCAAAAAATAACGAAAAAAAAACTAGTATTTCTCATCTTCCGCACACGGACCTGCTTGGACAACACTGGAATACATCACATCCAGTTGGCCGGTCACATACGGTCTAGTCGCAGGAGTTCAAATATATTTGAAGCATTTGCACAAACTTTGGTACACTGATAGAGAACAGTCTGATCTTCAACCACAACAAACTTGAACTCTCTAACTCAAACTCTGTAGCGCCACCACTTGTCCAAATTTTCACTTATGTTTATCGTTATAACTTTTGAACCGAATGGGCTACAATCAAAATTCTTTTGATTGCATCCTATGACGTCATATACAGTCATAAAAATGTTTTTGCTATTTTGAATATTTTGTAAAACCTGTTTTTTGTAAAACCTGTTTGTCTGATTTTCACCAAAATTGAATTACAAGATCTACAGACCATGTTTACCAAAAGTTATTGAATTCAAGTTGATTAGACTAATAGTTTTCGAATAACTTGCGAACAAATTTAACGTAGAGTTTGTGAACATTGACTTGAGTTGTTATCTCTGTAACGTATTATCACAACCATGATCTGAAGTTAGCTGCAGCATTTCGGCATACTGCCCCCTAGTGGTCCAAAGATACAAAATAAAAAGGGTTTTTTTTTTTTTTTTTACTTGTAACTTCTCATCCCTTTGTCCGAAATTCATAAAATTGGTCTTTTTACATCCGGCAGAGCATGGAGAGTCGAATGATATCTAATTTTTCCAGGTCAGCCATTTTGGCCATCGGCCATTTTGAATTACGTAAAAAATTGCTATATTTTAGACGCATTGGCGAATTGTTATGAAAGTTGGTATGTGTCTTCGGGCTTGTTGCCATGCTTGTTTATAATGTGGCCGCTGGGGTGCTTGGCCCCGATAATTGCTGCTTGCAGCTATATTTATGGTTGAAGCTGCTCCATCTTTGGGGAGTGTTTAGCCAAATGCAGCACTGAACGGGGAGAGATTCTGGAAAGCTGTCCTTTGTCAAATGTTAGCTATATCTTTTTTTATAATTTTCTGGAACATAATTAAATTGTAAGCACTTCTCTCTTTGTGTCATGTCCTTTGGAAGCCCAAATACAAAAACGGAACAAGCTCTGTGAAAATAGCAGCGTTTGGACGGCATTTTAGCTTTCTCTGCTATAACATTACAGCGCCTCTGGCCACGCCCCTTAGGTGCGCGGGGTGTATGCGCGTAAGTGTAACCTGAAGCGTTTATGATCTCACCAACACGAATGTATTTTTTTGTAGTCCCCAAACTTCGTTCACTGCAGGCTTTGCTAAGCTAACTTTGTAAAAGCCAATGTCTCCCTTTGCATTGAACTTTGAGCATATTACATTAAGAGATGTTGTTTATGTTCACACAGCTACATTACACATCAACTAAAGTTAAAAATATAAAATCGTAGTGGACCACCCCTTTAAAAATAAATAAAAATAAAACTGTCTAAATTCCTTTATGGTGAAAATATACACTGAACTGAACTAAACTGAACTTAAACTCTGAAGACTGGACTGACACCGTTTCAATTTATTATAATCTCTTTGTTTAAGCGGTTTTAACAGTTCAGTTAAGCTGCTTTGACACATTCTACATTGTAAAAGCACTATAGAAATAAAGATGAATTGAATTGATCTGTCCTGTATACCGGTTATCTTTTCCTTAGTGTTCTTAGCAAACATGAAATGTGTATTTTATAACTATACAAAATTTAAATATAGATGGTAATCCTTTCTTCAGTCCTGTTTTCAATCAGCCCATAGTAGTACAAATGTTTATAACAGCTCTTAGAGAGATTTACCTTGGATTTCTTAGATGGTGTTGTCTCCTCCATCAGCACTGCAGTATTGGCTTGGTCATTTCGTTGAGGTTTTATATTAGGGAACCAACTCTTCAACATTTCCTCCATTTTCAGAATGATACTGACATATCTCTCTCTGTATGGCACAGGAAACACAATTCTTAAGCATGTTGGTTTAGATGAAACAAAATTTGAGACTAAATATGTCTGACATGACTGAAAATGAAAGTCATTTTGAGAGTCATCATTCGAACACAAAACATGCATTTGGACACAAAATCCATTTTTCAAAATGAGTACAGTTCTGATGTTGACTCACACATCTGTAAACATACATGGCATGGAGTGCAACCATTTTCCTCACCTCTAAATATAGACATAATCCTGTAGCGTGGTACTGGTGCTCACGTCACAGAGAAAATAAATAGTTGCACTAAGGAGGAGTGATGCAGACACACGCACGGTGCCCATTGACTCGCACCAGCCCCCAACAGATGGTTAATGGGGATTAGTGCAAAACACATGACCATAGTATCTGCTACAGCACCCTTTTCAGTATTCTAAATATAGGTGTCTACTGCCATAAAAAAAGAGATCACTGACATTTCTTTATTTCTGATGTGCATTAGAATTGTGGCATTTTCCAGCTAGAATGATGAAATTAATGAAAAATGAACAGGTACAGGTTCCAAGCTTCAGCTTGGTAATGGCTTGACTAAGTGCTTCAATCAGAAACCCCAAATTATAGAACCCCACCAAAAACCTTCTCTATGTTTCAAGGAATTAAATATCCACTTTAGGCATATTTTATTTTATGCCATGGAACACAGATTAACCATACTTTGAAAATTATATCTGAAATTAAGTGCCCATCTGATATTAAGGTGGGTGGGGGCTATTATAATGTAAACATATTGATTAAGAAAATGTGGATTAAAAAGTACTACTGATACTAAGACTCTTGGATGCTTGTACACCAACAGTCTGGATAGTCAAGACTTTGCACTCACAAGTGAATAATAGACTTGAGCATTGGCTTAGGCAGATTTAGGCTGCATGCAAGGTGCTATAATAAGAAGTAAACAATGCACCTAAGCCCAGTCTGACCCATTATGAGGTCATTAGAAGCACCGACACCTCCTAAACATGACATCACAGACTTTACATGATATAGCCAGAGAAGGGCATTCAATCAGGTGACATTTTTAATGACCTGCATTTGAATACTTTTACACTTAGTGGCGAGTCTATCTTGGCCCAGTGCCCCCTTACTGCTTTGCATCAAGGATCATGCTGTGAGGCCATATGTTTTCACATTTTCTTTATTTAATTTTCCCCTTAGAGTAAAGGCATTCACAAAACTTCCTCAGATAAAGCAGTTCAGAGAGCATAAAATTAATTTGCAAATGACATGTGGGAATTCAATGCTGACTTGTCAGTTCTGTGCACAAATGCTAAAGTGCAGAAACAAGATTCCCCCACAAGGTTAAAAGTAGTAGACAGTGAAATACATTTATGCAAAATAACAACATCCATCTGATTAAATCACTGTGGAGTGCTTTGTGGACTAAATCACGCCCACTCTCAAGCTGTCCATGAGTGAGCTTAAGTGAAACAAAGAACTGACCCCATGCAAGGATTTTGAAGGACCCCCATTATCCTCTGGATGCGGTCCATGGCCACACTCTCTTGAAAAGTGCTGAGGCCTGTGAAAGCAAAAGATAATGCTTAACCTTTTATTTTACAAGCAATGGACAGGCTGTGCTAGGTGTGCGAGGCAGATGGGTTCTTGTGAAGCACGTGGGAGGATAGACTTGCTGTCTCTGTGGCCAGGAAGTCTGGTGTCAATCAGAGTCCTTGTATTGACAGCATTACCAGTCCAAGCACTTATGAGCAGCTCTGCACGTCTTATTTTTTTGTGGAGTTTTACCCAAAAACCTGTTTTGTACTCAACACTGCTAATAACATCTTGTGGTGCTTTACAGTCATTTTAAGATCAAGCAAGTTTTCTGTATCCTCAGTCACAATGCAACTAGATTATGGATTTTCTTGCCTATATATGAAAGTCCTATGCCAAATTACAGTCAATTAACCAAAATATTATATGATTTTATACCATCTTTCTAGGCAAGTTTTTGGATAGTCAAATTCAGTAAATATATAATACTAATAGGAACAAATATAAAGATTACTCACGTTCTCTATATCTGCCTGAGCGGAGACCATTAAGGATTGAGGACAGTGGGTGAATGTAACACTGCAGCTCCAAGCACTGCAAAACAAAGGGAATCAATTAGTATTA
Source organism: Danio choprae (assembly GCA_903798125.1). Taxonomy (NCBI): domain Eukaryota; kingdom Metazoa; phylum Chordata; class Actinopteri; order Cypriniformes; family Danionidae; genus Danio; species Danio choprae. Next base: position 2,737,825 of record CAIGQW010000473.1, on the reverse strand, counting down.
CTTCTTCTTTTGTGCCATTACTTATTGTTTTAGCTTTGCACATTTTGCATTTCTCAAATTCCATTTTTTCATTTCAGGATGTTGACATTTACCATTAACAAACAATATCAACATTATCAGGTTAGGACATTCCTTTAATTGGTTCATAATTTCCTAAGAACAAAAGCACTAATGCAAAACAAAACGAATAATCTTCTCTGTCACACATTTGTGTAAATGGAAAGAATTATTGCAGTTCTACAGAACAGGGGAAAACAGGGGAGTTCTTCTCTAATCTAAAAGGCTTTGTGTGACTCACTTTTCACCTAAAAAAAACACAGAGGAGGGGTCTTCCTGGAAGTGGTTCTGCTTCTAGATTTTCAAATTTACTCTGCTCGGTGGAGATGGATCATATAGGAGATAAGGGGGCTTTCAGAACACCATGTCTCTTTCCTGGCATGTTGGTGAGCCAAAAAAGTGGCACGTCTCACCTTGCATGCAAACAGCCTGTCTTTCTCCATTTGTTCAGGTGTAAGCAGCCTCTCCCTTTGCTCCAGCACCATGAAATTCCGTGTTCTCTTCAGTGCCTGTCTATTTTTGTCTATAGGGCTCTCAGGGCACCATCTGTATTTAGTTTGATTCTCTTGTCCAAGGTGAAAACAGCCACCATCCTTGATGTAGTCAGAACTATCACAGCTGGAAGAAAAACTTCCCTGAGAGCTCAAGCTTTCATTGTCCATCACCTCACCTTTATCTCCATTCCTTGTTGAGAATGTCTGGTAAGTCTGGGGCAGCTGGATAACCCCTGGAGAGGGGAATTTTGGTATGGTAGTTTGTCCCTGTGTTGTGGTACAGTCTGATTCTAATTCGCTATCATGGTCCTCATCGTCACTAGCCAGCCAGTCAATGGAATAGTCCGAATCTGAAGCTGACATCTTATGATGCAAGGTCTAACCAGCACAGACCATCACTGACCTATGAAAAAAAAAAAAAAAATCTCTGTAATCTTTATATATAATTTTGGCTTAATTTATTTCTATAAATGTTAATAATAAACAAATCAACAACATTACACAATAAAGCATGTGCTTGTGTAAAATTGTCTAATGGTAATTTAATGTTCTCACTGTATTGTATGAAGTGGCAGGAACGTAAAATTAAAATGTTTTTCTGATCCACTAGTCTAATAAACTAATAGTCTATCAGATAAGTGGTCTAAAATGACAACTTATAGGGATAGTTCACCCAAAACTGAAAATGCTGCCCTCATTCACTTGTTTCAAACCATTATTAGTTTCATTCTACTGTTAAACACAAAATAAGTTACTTAAAAAAAACTTCCACAGTATGTTTTTCCTACTTGAAACCAACTGAGGGCGAGTAAAAATTAAACAGATCATTAAAAATAAGTACAATATACATTTAGAGGATTATACTTTTTTTATATAAAAATTTACCTTGTTCATGCACAGTTTTTAGCAACAGAGGACGCTGCGTTTATTTGACAAATAAAATAGATTAAGCTTAAACACTTTGCAGTCTGTTTAGCATAAATTTTGCTCTTTAGAGCAAATGCAGATTGTTTATTCTGACTGCACCTAACTGAAAAAAACAAACACTTGAAGCAGTGCTGAAGCAGGTGACAAAACCCAAATACAGAGTCCTGTGTTTGTTTATTCAGTGCGACTTGCTACAGACTTGCTTGCTGCAGCCATGGTGGCCACAGAACAAAGGCCCTAGAAAGAAGCTCTTTTTGATATTGCCATTACTTCTGCAGACTTTTATCTTTAGCAGTATTTTTTTCTGCTTGTATTAATCCATCAGTTATTTGCAAATCTTTATTGACATACCTTGAGGAACACATACAAAAGGAATTTGTACAATATTATGTTTAATGAGAATATGTTTAAAAATGCATTTGCTGCACACAAACTCTGTGCTCTCTGCTCTGTGCTCCTGAAGAGGTGTGCATGATGCATCTTAGAAAATGAATACTCCATACAATGTAAATAAAAAAGTGTTTATTAAAGTTATGTAAATTATGTAAAATATATATATTTTTATTAATCTTAATACTATACTAAACATTACATCAAATGATTATCAGATTGCCATAACGCATTAACATCACTAGTTATTTATTAGGCCCGTGGCCAGCCTGATGAAAGGGGTGGTCCTTTTTTTCTCAAAAAGTGGACCTTTTGCAGTTATTCGACTTATTTTCTATTTAATTATGAGGTTTAAATACTGCATTTTAGTGACATTTTATGGACTTTTTCTGCTGGATTAGCTTTTCAGATGGTCACACTTTTGGATGTACCAAAACATTTTCTAACGATTTTGAAAAAAGAAATATAAAAAATAGGCTACTTACTTTTAAAACACAAATTCATTACATTATATATCACTAAGGGAGAGAATAGCAATCTGTTAAATTTGTAAATTAAAAACTGTAGTCTTAAGTTATTAGGCAAAAAACAATCTGGCCAGCACAGTCAACTTTCCTCTGTCACAATTTTGGCATTTGAATAATTATAAATATAATAATAATAATAATAATAATAATAATAATAATAATAATAATAAAATAATAATAATAATAATAATAATAATAATAATAATAATAATAATAATGATGATGATAATAATGTAGAGCTTCGCGACATTTTCTAGCTTCTCTTGTAAAAAAAAAAAAAGTACATTTGAAAATTCATGGATAACAACAACAGCCTAATAAGTATTATAATAAGGGCCACTTTTGGTGCTTAAAAAAAGGTCCAAGATTTAGAATAAAAGTAAATAGTAAAATGTTTTCTCTATTTAACAATACAATAAAATTTGACTAGCATCAGATTCCACTTGGTCTTAAAGCCTTTTACTATGGGTTATTTTTGATAATTTATGATGGCATAACAGTCAAAATAGGACAAATGAGCTAATGTATGGGACAAATACTGGACCTTTGTCAGTAGGGGATTGGATCTTTCGAACCAAACCACCCCCCGGGAAACGGGCCTGTTTATTCTTCCATTGCTGGTCGGTATCACTGTAAACAAATGGACTGCTGAACCAGAGTTCTGCCCTGCCAATAAAGCCGCATTATGTAATAGCTCTACCTCAAGCACGCGACTAATTGGCTTTAGAACAAAGATGTAATTGCTGACCAGTCTTTTTGTGTTTTCACCTACATTTTATTTAAGCAAGAAAGCACGACTGCTGTTAGCAAACGAACTCTATATCATATCCATAAAGTGCATAACGTTACATCAGATCAAGTTTGTATAAAGCTAATAGTTAGAGTAATGAGAAGGTCTTTATTAGTTTGAGGAAACAAAAAAATAACAACTATAAAACATTGAAAGGTTTATTTTCTTACTGTTTACGTTTGGTTACCACTGTTAAGATAGAGCGGAAAGCGGGCACGTGACAATTATGTTTAACGTTATTTAGCGCAACGACAAGACGACGTATTTCGCGTACGCCCTGCAATTAAATGTCGGTTGCTTTAAGTAACTTGTAATAATAAAACGACTGGAGAATAAATCTACCTGTCTGATTAAAAGGGTGGAGCCCTGACAATGACTACCTCAACGCACTTTTCCATGATGAAATCATCGTAGTTCGGGCCTTTTCAACGCATTACAGAATTTGTTTAATTTTAAGTGAATACAAGTTGCACGAAATGGAGACAGACTAAGTCACGGACTAAGCTATTTCTAAAAGACACGATTGACAATTCACGCCATCGAATAGGATACATTAATACATTGAATAGATAAGTAAATATTAACTCAGTTTAACATTAAATTATAAAACAAATAATATGATGCACAATTTTCATCCTTATACAAAGGGCGGATGCCTCAATCTAGCAGCGCCATTTTCTAATAAACAAACAATTTTTTTAAATGATCACTGCTTTTTAAAGTGTTGATCCTACCTCAAGTCAGAGAGGACGAATAGTCACACTATCCTTTGTTTTCAATAAGTATATCCACAGGCAACTTGATCGAGAATCTGATGAGGTGTACGTGGTTTTAGTGATGTAGACCTGCAGTTGTGTGGCCCCGTGTTACTTCTCCCAAGGCAACGTGTCTGTGAGGGCGGTACAAAAACGCTGGGCTTTCCGATTTGTGCGTCTAGATCTGAATCTGGCAAATAGAGTTTGCTTTGAAAGCGAGCTTCTGCTGATAGGAGAGACAAGCTCACATATTAAAATAATATGCAAATTTACAAAGCACGTGGACACGCGGATCTGTTTCATTCTAGCAGGCGGACAGAATGTCAATGCCGAGGGAATTTATTCATTTTTTTAAAATACATTTTGTACGTCATCGCTCGGATGACGGGATAGCGCAAGCGAAGCACACTCCAGCTTGTATGTTAGGGTTATGTTGGTTTTATAAAGTAAGATTTTTATTCGAGTGTGTTACGGCTGGAGAGTGAATTCTTGGGGATTTTAAAAGGGTCATTTCCGCGCCCCCACAAGGGGGTAAAAGTTAGTTAGTAAAAAAATAATTGTATTTTCACATTTATAATCATTTCAGAAGATGCTAATCGAAAGCCAGATTAGCAAATATTTATTCTTGCAGGATCCCATATTTGCCATTTTTCTTCTCACGTATGTTTTTAGAATGTATGTTGAAAATTAACGACAATGATGTATCACTTTATCATAGTTACACAAGTACATCATAAACATTCTTTTTTTAAAGGCTTGTGGGGTTCAGACTTGTTATTTATTTATAATCGTTTTGCCTATGATTTATTTGTATATAAATTAGTTAATAGGCTATATTAGATATTTTGATAAATTACATAAAAAAACATTTGCATGCACCACAAGACAGCAGCACATGTGTCTAAAGAGCAATTCCATGTGCACATTGCTGCAGTGATTCTCTGTTGCATTAGATACACATCTTATCCTTATGTGCCCCAGACCAAACTGAATGAATGAGGCTGACCATCATAGGCCACTATTCTCTATTTTGTGTCAGTTGCACACGTGATGCCTTTACAGTGTTGTATTTACACAGCTTGTGGAGTTTCCATGGTGAGGAGGTAGAAGGAAAAACATACTGAAGTGGTTCATTTACTGAGCAAAGAATGTTGCACCTTCTCTAAAAGCCCACAGCAGGTGAAGTTTTGTTCCTATATTCCATCCCATATTGCTCAGTGCACTTTGGTTATTTAAAACACTGGCTGGTCTGTATCACTGAGCTTTTCATGCCCATGCCATGGTGTGGAGAGCAAGTTGTTGAGTATGATATTGAGAGATCCAATGATCCAATAAAGACTAATAGTAACTACAGTCATACAGAAATATTTAAGTCTCTTTTGGGGGGTGGGGGAATACTTGTTGGAGTACAGACAAACATTCAATGCCTGGATCCAGTGAGTCATAGTACTCCTCCCTGGAAACCGTGAGCACTTGTTAAATAAAGAAAGAGAAAAAAATGCTCTTTTCTCATTCTCTGCTGGTATTTGACAAACCTGGAGATTTTTTTTGTTGTTGTTGAGGATTTTAACCTTTGCCATATCACCAATTGATTTATTTTCTCATTTTATTTGCATTATTTTTCCAGTGATGGGTTGCAGTTGCAGTGATGAAGGCCATCTGCTGCATAAAACATATGCTGGATAAATTGTGGGGGAAACCAGAGCACCCGGAGGAAACCCACGCAAACATGGGGAGAACATGCAAATTCCACACAGAAATGCCCGGGGCTTGAACCAGCGACCTTCTTGTTGTGAGGCGAATGTGCTACCCACTGCGCCACCATGCTGCCCCTGATATAGGCATATGACTTATTATTTGCATACATCATGTTAGCCATAATGCTGTTTTTTCATCAGTTGCAATATTAGTATAATCTTAGTGAATGCAAGCCCTTTTGCGATGGCGTATGCAGTGTTAAATTTTACATTTAGCTGCCACTTTCAGGGCTGACAGCATCTTGATGATTAAATGAAGGATTAAATAAAACCTCTCCCACTTAAATTGTGTAGATGTGTGTGACGGTCTTGCCTGGGCTGTCCTTTTACTGTACAATGGAGACAGTGTGTGTAAATAGTTTCTGGTTCATAAAGAAAATAACCATTTCCACAGCGATGCTTCATTAACTCAATTACACCACACACACACTGTAGATGGCGCTGTCCCTATTTAAGCATTAATTTAACATACTTTACTCCGTTACATGTGGCAAACGCTGTTACCAGCAAACTCTGTCCCACAGGCTTTACAGTGAATGTCTTTAGATATTTTCATAAAGGACTTCAAGCAACTGGAGGTCTTTTCGAAAAGTGTAGATGGCGAATTAACATTCATCATATGATCATTATCAGAAGCACCATTATTTGTAACTTTTTTAAAACAAAATCTGTCACTGTTTTTGTCATTCTCTCATCTTCAGCCTTTTATATCATCTACTCTATTGCTCTACTTTTACAACTTTTTTTCTACGTAAACATGCACTTGATGGACATGCATGTTAGTTCTAGAGCAGTGGGCCAATCAAAAGAGCTTGAAGGTGGAGCAAACATTGCAGGCTTTTGTTTACTGTTTAGAGGTTGACAGCTGTTTTAAACTCTTTAGTGTTTTTTGGATGCAAAGACCCATTCTCTGTGAATGTCACCTACATGTGCGAATGTAGTGAACATTTTGCAGTAAAAACAGGTTGCACAACAACAATTTTATGCACTCGCACAAATGCTTCAAAATATATTTTGATGTCGCAGGTGCATATGCGACCAAAATGGTCACAATTTTGAGCCCTGTAGCATTACTGGCCTCATATTCATGGTACATTATACAAAAAGTATGATACCTGCTACTTTAACCACTATGTAGTATTTATTTAATGAAGTTCAAAGTACATGATCTAAATGTATTTATTTGTATATTTAATGTTTATATTCTTGGTAAGGCATAAGACTAAAAATTGTCGAGCCGATAATTCCCATAATTCTGATAAGTAGCCCAAACAGTGTGTCAGCAAATGTAGATTTGTACAACTGCGCACACCTGTTCAAGCAGATCCGCCGTTAGCGCATGCATGCGCCGCTACAAATGCTCAATCAAAACTTTAAAATCCTGAATTAATACTGCAGTTACTTTTGTACAGTTTTTAAAAAAAGGTGCTAAATAGCACCAAAAGGGGTTCTTTGTCTCATAATTATAGGGGAACTTTTTTTTAAAGATAGGTGCTATATAGTTCCTTTGTCAAATGGTGCTATTTAGTACCTTTTTGGTGCTATATAGCACCTACATTGTTAAAAGAAATCCGTTAAATTCAAGGAAATATACCGGCAGCTGTGGTTGGCAGATTTTTTTTCTAAGTTTTATAAAACTGTTTAAATTTACGGAAAATAACCGTATTTTATTAACTGATACGATGTTCATTTATAAACATTTGAGATAGTTTTATTTTCTAAAGCTAAAAATAAAATCTAAATTAGACAACCATCAATTTCCTTTAAAATAATATTTTAACATAATAATGATGTGAGCATATTGGTATTGAGCACTGACATAGCTCAGTTCATAAAAATGTTAAGTTATTAAATGCATTAATGTGTTCATGTGTGACTGCAATTAGCAAACAGACTTTCACTGCATTAATAACTACACAGTTACCTTTGGATAAAAGACAATACAGCATAACATCAGATGTTTTTTTTTGTTTTTTTCTTCTTAGTTTATCTTGGACTTGAACACAGACGCTACTATCCTGCACAATGGTGACACAAAAAAGGTTTTACACTATTTTGCTTTTTTTTTCTTGATTTTACAAAAAAATACCAGCAGCTGTGGTTGTACATTCATAAATTCATGAATACAATTTACAGAATATTTCTGTTAAAAATACATTCCACAGTCTATATTTTTCATAGAACACATTTAACCCCATAAATCCCAGAGCAAAATCCTCACTAGTGTCCTCACTACAGAGGGTTGAACACTAAGGCAGTGATGAAGTTAATGAGATAATCAAGTATCTAATTAAAGGATGATTGAGAATTATTGATAAACAACTGTTAACAAGCAGAATCACTGAAGGAAAGAAAAACACAAATTACAGACCAAACCAAAGATGAATTCAACTGAAAATAAAACTAAATAAAAATAATATTTAATAAAAATAATTACACAATAAAAATGTTATTTCTCAAGATCTCAGCAGAGAATCATTAAACAACTCCACAAACATCAGGAACTTCACTTATTACTGACCTTTGACTTTATTTCTTTCACGTGAACACCATGATATTACCATGATAGAGGTTAGAGTCTGCTTTAGTTGGGCTCCTTAACTTCTTATTTATAGACAAATTTTTATTGCTATAATTAATTGTGCTAGTCACACTATTTGTATAGCAAGAAAAGCTGAAGATAATATAAGAATAAGTCTGATGAGGTTAGCTAAGCCACCCTCACCTACTTGTGTACTCATTCAATATCTTATTAGCTGTGTGTGAGAAATGAATGACATGTCAATGAAACCATTAGAGCTTCAGGCCTAAATACCCAATTCATAATGAAAATGTTTGATCTGTGGTAGAACTTAAAAACACACAGATATCAACAATTAGTTTTTAATCTCAACAAAGGTGACAAACAAAAAATAAAAATCAACCCAGAACAATACAAAACAATCTACTGAAATATTACCCCCCAAGAACAACATAAAATAAAGGCAAAGAAAGAAATTGTATAAACTTTTAGCTGCATAATTTATTCATGCTGGAATGCATGCTGGGAGTTTTGTACTATGCTGGCACCCAGCATGCATTGCGACATGAATTATGCAGCTTTTTAATTTTAGCAACCATGGTTGAGGTTCATATCCTGATTCTTGATGTCTGTGCGTCATATAAGCTGCTAGCTCTTAACGTTTTGTGTAATAAACTATAACTACTAATTAGGAATTTTTATTAATTCCTGTTTGTTGACCCTCCACAGTAAACTATATAGTATTATCCCAATCAACACCACGTAAATCTGCAGCTTTATTTATTTAAGTTTCAGAATATTAGTAATCACATCTGTAACAATACATAAAGCTTCTCATTGACTTTCTCTCTATAATCAATGAGTTTAAAATACACAGTTATAACAGTCAAATAAACTTTAAAATAAAAGAGATAACGGTTCAAGAGCTCAACTAAAGCAGCCTCTGATCTCCATGATGGTGAGGTCTAACGAAAAGTGTTCGATAAAAATATTTTTATCTTCACTGTTTGTGAAGTTGTTTTATCCTCTGTTTTAATTAGTTTGGTTTGGTGTAATGCTGTTGCTGTAGTTTTACTTATTCTTTGCTTCAGTGACTGTGCTTGTTAACAGCCGGTGTTCATCAGTGTCAGAGTTCAGTCATTTGAGGTCATTCATATTGTCTAGTGGACTAAATTAATCAACTAATTTAAGGACTAGTGAATTAGGGTGTATGGTGAAATTTCAGACACTCTAATTACTTTCTCAAAAACAAAGGTTAGATCTGTTACAGTTATTGTCTGTATTTTGAGCTGTTAAAAATGAGCTGTTAATCATTTAAAAGGTTTTTACTACATATTGTACTTGTAACGCCCGGAGGGCGGAGGATAACATGACGAGACGGAGATGGAG
>CAIGQW010000473.1:2683201-2723218 GCA_903798125.1 Danio choprae | reverse complement strand
TGCCCGTTAGTCTGTGGATGGTAGCCGGACGAAAGACTGATGGATGTGCCTAGCAACTGGAAGAAGGCCCGCCAGACCCTGGAAATAAACTGAGGTCCTCGGTCGGATACGATATTCTCGGGGAGACCATAGTTGCGGAAGACATGATGAAATAATGCCTCAGCGGTTTCTAAGGCGGTGGGTAGAGCTTTGAGCGGGATGAGCTTGCACTGCTTGGAGAATCTGTCGACGACCACCAATATGGTGGTGTGACCCCGTGATGGAGGCAAGTCTGTAGCGAAGTCGACGCCAATGTGGGTCCAGGGTCGGCGGGGAATAGGCAATGGCTGGAGTTTGCCTTCAGGCAGACGGTGAGGAGTGGTGGTTACGGCGCAGACCGAACACCCCCGGACATACTGGGCAACGTCCTTGGCCATACCGGGCCACCAGTATTTCCCACGTAGGAGCGAGAGGGTTCGCCTGCTGCCAGGATGTCCTGAACCGAGGGAGGTGTGCGTACTTTCGAGGAGAATGAGACGGTGACTGGACGGAACGTAAGTAGAACCTGGTGGTAGACCCGGAGGGGCTGGCTCCTCGAGAGTAGCGGCTCGGATTTCTTCGTCAATCTTCCACAGTATGGGAGCGACGGAGATGGAGGGTGGTAGTATGGGTTCTGGAGCATCTGGCACGGGATCTGGTGAGTAAAGGCGGGAAAGGGCGTCCGCTTTACAGTTTTTACTCCCCGGCTGGTATGTGATGGAGAAATTAAATCTGGCGAAGAATAGTGACCACCGAGCTTGGCGGGCGTTCAGGCGTTGGGCATTTCGTAGATACTGGAGATTTTTATGATCCGTGATCACGGTGAAAGGAAATTTTGCTCCTTCCAGCCAGTGCTGCCATTCCTCGAGGGCCAGCTTGATGGCTAGTAACTCACGGTCCCCTATGCCGTAGTTCTGTTCAGCAGGAGTGAGTTTGCGGGAATAGTACGCACACGGATGGAGAGCTTTGGGTTCGTTAGACCACTGGGAGAGTACGGCCCCCACTCCTATGTCTGCCGCATCGACTTCGACTACGAAGGGTAACGTAGGATCAGGGTGTCTGAGGATGGGTGCTGTGGTAAATTTGCTCTTGAGGAGTCGGAAGGCGCGATCCGCCTCGGAGCTCCAGACGATGGTTCTCCGACCCCCCTTGAGGAGTGATGACAAGGGTGAGGATATGGTACTGTAATTTTTTATGAAACGTCGATAGAAGTTGGCAAATCCTAGAAAACGCTGGAGCTCCTTGACGGTTTGGGGTACCTTCCAGTTGTTTACGGCGTCCACCTTGGCGTTCTCCATCTGGACCCCCGCAGCGGAGATCACGTAGCCGAGAAAGGAGATGGTGGATTGGTGGAACTCACATTTTCCGGCTTTCAGGTAGAGTCTGTGTTCACGGAGACGTTGCAATACTTGGCTGACTTGGTTACGGTGGTCTTCTAGATTACGGGAATAGATGAGGATGTCGTCTATGTATACAATTACACATTTGTGGAGGAGGTCTCTGAAGATTTCGTTCATATAGTTTTGGAAAACCGATGGACTGTTTGCTAACCCATAGGGCATTACCAAGTATTCATAGTGGCCAGTAGGGGTTATGAAGGCGGCCTTCCACTCATCTCCTTCTCGAATACGGATCAGGTTGTACGCGCTGCGGAGATCCAGCTTACTAAACACTCGCGCCTCCCGAAGTTCCTCAAGAGCTGCGGGTACGAGTGGTAAAGGGTAAGCAAACTTTACCGTAGCCTCGTTCAACACCCGGTAATCGATACAGGGTCTGAGTCCTCCGTCCTTCTTGGTCACAAAGAAGAAGCTCGATGCGGCAGGAGACTTCGTTGATGTAGCTCTCCATTGCCTCGTGTTCAGGACGGGAGAGAGGGTAGATACGACCGTGCGGTAGCTTGGCATTGGGCAGCAGGTCGATGCTACAGTCGCAGGGCCGGTGAGGAGGAAGTTGTGCGGCACGTTCCTTACTGAAGACATCCAGGAAGGCGTGGTAGGTGGAAGGAACGTGCCGAGTGAGGTCCGGGGAAGAGTGATCTAAGGCAGTTGAGTGAAGGGGAAGAGATGACTGGTGATTCGACGAGTGACGAGTGTGATCTCTGCAGGTCTTGCTCCAGCCGAGGATCTGTCCAGTGCCCCAATCGATGGTGGGTTGGTGTTGGACCAACCAAGGTCGACCCAACACAATATCGACATTGGCCCTGAGCAATACTAAGAGGTGGAGTTTCTCCCGGTGGTCTGGGGAGATCCTCAGAGTGACCTGACGGGTCCGGTGGGTGATCTGGCCTTCGCCCAATGGTGAGTTTTGAATAGTGTAAATGCGATACCGGGTTTCGTTGATTACTGTCGGGAGGCGATGTTTACTAATGAAGTTCGTGGAGATGAAGTTTCCAGCAGCTCCGGAGTCCACCAGGACATTAACGGGAAAATCACAAGAGTTCATCGTTAGAATGGCTTGCCGATGAGGAATTTTACATATTGATGGAGTAATGGAACAGGCACTCACCATTGGACGAGGAGGACGAACTGGACAGCTGGAGAGAAGATGGGATGCTTCTCCGCAGTACAAACAGAGTTGGAGACGGAGTCGTCGGTGGCGTTCCGCGGAGGTAAGGTGGTAGGCATCAGTGATCATGGGCTCCTCCGAGTCGGCTGGTGATGAAGCAGGATGAAGACGAGGGACTACGATGGTGGTAAGAGATGGTGAAGGGTGAGGATGAGATGGTGCTCTGTGGTGAATGGTAGGGGTGGAACAAGCGTTGAGGTGCTGGGAGACGCTGATGGCTTTTCGGATGAACACCTCAAGGTCCGCGTTATCATCGTAAATGACCAGGTGTTGGCGAACGTTGGGTGTCAATCCTCGCCGGTATGCGGCTAACAACGCTACTTGGTTCCACCCACTACTGGCGTCGAGAGTGCGGAACTGAAGAGTGTATTCGTGGATGGTTAGCTTTCCTTGGGTGAGTGAGATGAGTTCGTCGTGGACAGATAGTGATGTGAGTGCTGTGCCGAATACCTCCTTAAAGTGCTCGGTGAAGGAGTGATAGGAGTGAAGGACTGGATTGCTGGCGTCCCAGAGGGCGTTAGCCCATTGTAGTGCTCGGCCAGTGAGGAGAGAGATTACGAAGGCGATCTTGGAGATTTCATTGGGGAAGGATGCGGAGTTGGTCTCAATATATAGCGAGCATTGCAGTATGAATCCAGCACAGGTTTGAGGATCGCCAGCATAACTGGCGGGACGGGAGAGAGCTGAGCTCGACATCGCGAGCGGATTTGCTGGAGGATTCACGGGCTGCTGGCTCAACGCCGCTGCTTCCGGGTATGAGTCAGCGGCGATCCCGGAAGTATTAGCGAGACCGTCCATGTTCCGGGAATCTTTTATCAGGTCAAGTATCCTGTCACGGATCACAGAAGGTAGAGGCAAGAGTTCAGTTCACAGAGTGTTTATTAAACACAATAATCTTCGCACCGAGGTGCTAGCAACAGTTCAATGTAGAATCAACTGAGTCAGTAGAATTACTTCCCTTGAGCAGAGCAAGCCGGTAACAGGGGTTAGTCTCTGAGTGTAGCGAGTAGCAGAAGGTCTTGGCAGAAGATCGGGATGAGAAGACGGAGAGTGATGCGATCGTGTGAAGACGATACCTGACAGTGAGTGAATGGAGTGGGTGAGTCTTATAGTGTGGTGTTGATGACTGGAACAGGTGAAGGTGATGAGTGCACAGGTGTGTATGATAAGTAAACGGGTGATTGAGTGCGTTGTGTATTGGTTGGAGAGTGTGACTGGTGATCGGGGCTGATAGAACGTGCAGGGGGTGTGACAGGCTGGGTCAGTTGGCATTTCTGTGTGGAGTTTGCATGTTCTCCCCGTGTTCGCGTGGGTTTCCTCCGGGTGCTTTGGTTTGCCCCACAAGTCAAAAGACATGCGGTATGGGTGAATTGGGTAAGCTAAATTGGCTGTATGGGTGTGTCTGTGAATGAGTGAGTGTGTATGGATGTTTCCCGGTGATGGGTTGCGCCTGGAAGGGCATCCGCTGTGTAAAACATAAGTTGGCGGTTCATTCCGCTGTGGTGACCCCAGATTAATAAAGGGACTAAACTGAAAGAAAATGAATGAATGAATGAATGAATAATCTGGAAGATAATCTAAAATAATCTAAAGACACAACTGGAGTGATGCTAAAATATTTTAAGAAATCTTTTGCATGAATATTAATTTTATTAGAATGAAATTCTATAGACAATTGATTAGAATGCAAAAATATTATGTTTTATAGAATTATCTGTTGTGTGTTGTCTTAGACCCAACTCATGGCCGAGAATTAGGTTTATTAAGTCTTACCTCCCTGACTTATCATCCCTCCTTTTTGCTTCATACAAAAAATCTATCAGGAGCCATGCTTAGTCTGAATAAGATGACCATTATATTATTTAAACTGTTTTGTCGACTTGCAAAACTCACTACATGCTGACACCTCCGCATAAAAGACTGTTATGCCGGTTTCACAACGCATGAGTGGAGCAGCTACTTTTTCAGCGTGCATGTTCACAACCGGGACTTACTGTGCGTTCACACCGAAGGCGGAGAGAGCGTCAAAGGTCGCTCTGGCTGCCCTGGCGACAACACTGTCTACCTTCAGCTCTGGTGGCGAGAGCGTCAAAATTGCTACGTTGATCACACATTTAAAGGGGCAGTTGCAGCATATCATATCAGTTACATTCCCGCATAAAACATACTTTCTAGTGTGACTTTTTATCAAATTAATTTAACAATGGGAGATCAAGTTGCGTGTGGTGTGGCTTTGCTCCACATAATTATCCAATGTGTCTATATGTCTGAAATATTCTGAAGCAGCATAACTGTTTTGTATTGTCGCATGAGATTCCCGCTTTTTTAAAGAAAAAAAAAAAATATATATTATTCATTCATTCATTCATTTTCATTTCGGCTTAGTCCCTTTATTAATCCGGGGTCGCCACAGCGGAATGAACCGGCAACTTATCCAGCATATGTTTTACGCAGCGGATGCCCTTCCAGCTGCAACCCATCTCTGGGAAACATCCATACACACCCATTCACACTCATACACTACTGACAATTTAGCTTACCCAATTCACCTATACCGCATGTCTTTGGACTTGTGGGGGAAACCGGAGCACCCAGAGGAAACCCACGCCAACACGAGGAGAACATGCAAACTCCACACAGAAACGCCAACTGAGCCAGCCGAGGCTCGAACCAGCGACCTTCTTGCTGTGAGGCGAACGTGCTACCCACTGCGCCACCATGAGGCCCTATATATATTATTATTATATATAATTATATATATATAAATATTGTATTATATCTGTAACTTGCCAGTAACTTTTTTAATGTTTGTTTCTGTAAGAAAACATTGCAAATAATTAAAAATCCGGTGACCGCAATAATTAAACCCTTGGGAACAACTGTGGTCGGAACCAGAATTCACAGTGACTGTTCTCTGGACTCCTCTCAAGCGGTGGACTTCTACATTTTGTTCGCTTGCTGCCGAACCACGTCATAGCTCATTACCATAAGGTTGATTTGATTTCAACTCGACAGCCTCACCGGCAAAGATGCGCTGCGCTGCTCCTTGCTGCTTATCGCCGCCGGCACAAAGAGAATAACGTCTTTATTCTGGGATTACCACTCTTAATAAATACACTTGCATATAAAGTAAATCATATCTTAAAGCATTTACTGGGGCACTGGCGATTTTTACTAAGGTACGTGCCCCAGTAAATGGGGTTTAGCGACGCCTCTGGTGCAAGTTAAGAGTTTAACTGAAATTCTTGTACATCCAGTACAAGACTGAACTTGACATCCAGTGTTGGGAAAATTTACTTTTGAAAGTAATGCATTACAATATTGAGTTACTCCCCCAAAAAGTAACTAGTTGCATTATTTAGCCTTTTATGGTAGGTAATGTGTTATGTTACTTTTGAGTTACTTTTGCATTACTTTGTATTACCTGGCTGAGGTTTGATCTCTTTCAGAAGTTATTTTCCCCCCTTGTTTTAATAGAGGAGCTCTGCAAATAACAATGCACTGTATAACCTTAATTTACCTTTAAAAAAAAACACATCCAAAAATATTTTAGGATATATTATCTGAGAACTTCCTGACCACAATATATACATGCCATATACAGATTACTGAAAGTTTAAATAATGTGTTTGCTACTTTTGTGCTATAGGTTTCTTTTTTTATTGGTTTGGCGCAGTTTTCACAAAAGCAATTGGTCCATTTACAAAACTCTTAGTACTTATATCACAACAGATCATCAAAAGTTTCAGCATATTTTCAATTGTGTTGGTACAATACACATAATCACAAAATATAATTTTTACAACACAAAATAAGTGTTTCATCTAAATAAATTTTTCGTAACAGTAACTGTAACAGTAACTGCCTTTCTGGCACGGTCATACAAGGAATTCAAAGGAGAGAAGGCAGGAGATTACTTCACACACATTTTAATGCAGAGTGTGCACAAACAAGGAATCAAACAGGTGAGCGATGTGCCTGGGTAAAGCTTTACACAAGCTTGTTCAAGCAGGGTGTGCTTGGTCCGAACAGTCACAGATAATCGTTCATAGCAGTCATAGAGAAACAAGTAGTCACTTCCCTTCATTAGTGTCTGTATCCACAGACAACTGAAGCAAGCCTTTTAGGAGCACAGGAGAGATCGTAGCACTAGGGAGAAGATTCAGGAAGAGGTGACCATTCAACTTCGATTTCAGCTGGTGAGTGACTGGATGAGGTGAGCATATAAAGAGAGTGGGTGATTGCAGGTGCAGGTGTGTGTGATTAGTATTCAGGTAAATGTTCACGGTGTGTAGTGGATGGTGATTGTGAATGGTGACTGGGGCTGAGGGAACGTGCAGAGGGTGTGACAGTACCCCTCCCTCCACGAGTGACTCCGAGATCACGAGATCATCGGCGGGGACGACCTCGGCCTCAGGGAGCTGGGCAATCTGGGTGTTGGCGGTGGAATTCCTCCATGACCTCTCCTCGGGGCCGAATCCTTCCCAGTCTATGAGGTATTGGAGTCAGCTGTCCCGCCGCCAGGAGTTGAGAATCTCCTGGACCCGATAGATGTGGTCTCCAAGGATCTCAGGTTGTTCTGGAGGGGGAGGCGTTCCGGGTCTGTGGATGGAGGAGAAACGGGGTTAGTGTACGATTTGAGTAGGGCAACATGGAAGGTGGAGGAGATTCTGGAGTGTGGAGGTAGGTTGAGATGGTAAGTGACTGGGTTTATCTGGTAGTGAATTGGGGTTAGGTAGCCTACAGCGGTTCGCAGCTTCGCTGGGCCTCCGTACTGCCCGCTGGAGATGGACGTGTGCTGAGTCCCACACCCTCTCTTTGCTGGAACTAGTGATCTACCGCAGGAACTTCTGAGGATTTGCCTATTCAGAAGAATAGAGATGGTTGGTAGCCTAAAACACATTGGAAAGGGGTTAGTCTTTAGGTGGAGGCTTGTTAGAAGGGACTTTTGGGCATATTCGGCCCACAGTAGATACTGGCTCCAGGTGTTCTGGTGTTGAGTGCAGTATGTCCGGAGGTACCGGGAGATCTTTTGGATCTTGCGTTTGGTCTGGTTGTTAGTTTGAGGGTGGTTTCCTGGAGGAGAGACTGATGGTGGTACCCAGGAGTTGAAAGAAGGCCCCCCAGATCCTGGAAATGAACTGGGGTCCTCTGTTGAACACTATGTCCTCAGGGAGTCCGTAATTACGAAACACATTGTGGAATAAAGCCTCTGCTGTTTCGAGAGCTGTATGAAGATTTTTGAGTGGAATTAATTTGCAAGCTTTGTAAGCAGTAATTTTGTAATTAATTTAGTAATTTGCAAGCTTAGTAAGTCCGTGGCGAAGTTTATACTGAGGTGTGTCCAGGGTCGGCGGGGAATGGGTAAGGGCTGTAGTTTGCCCTCAGGTAGTCGGTGTGGAGTAGTGGTGATGGCACAGAACAAACACCCCCGGACATACTGGAAAACATCTTTGGCCATGCCTTGCCACCAATATTTACCTTGGAGCAGCGAAAGGGTTCGCCTGCTGCCAGGGTGTCCTGAGCCAAGGGACGTGTGCGTACTATCAATAAGAGAGAGATGCTGCCTGGTGGGCACATAAGTGAGGCCTTGGGGAAGTTCATGAGGTGCGGGTTCCTCGAGTGTAGCGGATTTCTTTGTCTATTTGCCATAGTATAGGTGGTAGGAAGATCGAAGGAGGTAGGACGGGTTCCGGAGTGTCTTGGACAGGATCAGGTGAGTATATGCGGCAAAGGGCATCGGCCTTGCAGTTCTTATGGCTCAGTTGGTAGGTTACGTGAAAGTGGAAACGTGCGAAGAACAGCGACCAGCATGGCGGGCAATAAGACGTCGGGTATTGTGGAGGTACTCGAGGTTCTTATGGTCGGTGATGATGGTGAAGGGGGAACTGGGCTCCTTCGAGCCAGTGCCGCCACTCCTCGAGGGCAAGTTTTATAGCTAGCAGTTCGCGGTCACCAATCCCATAGTTCTGCTCTGCGGAACTTAATTTCCTCGAGTAGTACGCACACGGATGGAGAGCTCGGGGTTCACCAGACCATTGGGAGAGTATGGCACCTACTCCCAAATCTGCCGCATCGACTTCAACGACGAATGGCCATATAGGATCAGGATGTTTGAGGATGGGTGCTGAGGTGAACTTGCTTTTTAGGAGGGTGAAGCCGTAATAAGCGCCGGGGCTCCAGGAGATGGTTCGCCGTCCGCCTTTAAGGAGGGAAGTGAAAGGGGCAGAGAGGAGACTGTAATTTTTGATTGTCCGTTGATAAAAATTTGCGAAACCCAGGAACCTTTGCAGCTCTTTGACGATTTGTGGTTCTTCCCACTTAGCCACAGCTTTCACTTTGGCGGTTTCCATCCGGACCCCCACAGCCGAGATCACGTACCTGAGAAAAGAGATGGTGGTACGGTGGAAGTCACATTTTTCCATCGGTAGGCAGGCAGGCAACGTGGAGGGCCTGATGAACCCCTGGCAAAGGGCTTCCTTGATGTAGCCCTCCATGGCCTCAAGGTCAGGATGGGAAAGTGGGTAGAATCTTTCGTGCGACAGTTTGGCATTCGTCAACAGGTCGATACTACAGTCGCAGGGCTGGTGAGGGGGTAGTCGAGTGGCCCGTTCTTTGCTGAACACATCGAGGAAGGAGTTATAAGTTGTCGGGATGGAAATGGTGGAGTCCTTGGCCGGGCTTTCCATGATGGTAATGTGGAGAGGGAGAGATGTTTGGGTAGGTGTAGGCTTGGGAGTGTGAATATCACATGAGTTGCTCCATGCCAGGATTTCCCCTGTGCTCCAGTCAATAGTTGGTTGGTGCTGTATGAGCCAGGGTCTACCCAGGATGACATCTACGTTAGCCCGCAGGACGACCAGTAGGACTACTTTCTCCAAGTGGTTAGGTGGAGTGAGGAGTGTGATCTGCTGGGTCCGTTGGGAGACCTTACCATCGCCCAATGGTGAGTTTTGTATGGTGAATATTTGATACAGGGTTTCATTGATTACGGTGGGTATATGATGTTTGGTGACGAAGAGGGATGAGATAAAGTTTCCTGCCGCTCCAGAGTCCACCAGGACATGAATGGAGAGAGTACGACAATTAAAGATTAGTGAGGCTTTAATATGGGGCATGTTAGAAACTGAAGGTGTTATGGTGGTGAAGGATTTTTGTACGTGGGTACACAGGGAGTTGACATGGAGGTGGAACAGGCAGAAAGTTGCTGAGAGACACTCATGGCTTTTTTAATAAATATCTCTAGGTCCGCACTATCATCATAGATGACGAGGTGTTTGCGGATGTGAGGTTTGAGTCCTTTACGATAGGCTGCCATGAGTGCAACCTGATTCCATCCACTGCTGGCAGCCAGTGTTCTGAAGCGTAAAGTGTACTCGTGGATGGGGGTGTTGCCTTGACTGAGCGTGATCAGTTCTGCATGGACAGAGAGGGGGGTGAGTGCTACACTGAACACCTCTTTAAAATGATGGACGAATGCTTGATGTGATAATAGTGCTGGGCTGTGGGCATTCCAGAGTGCGTCAGCCCATTGGAATGCTCTGCCGGTGAGGAGTGAGATGATAAAAGCAACATTGGTGATTTCATTCAGGAATTGCGGAGCGTTGGCTTCTATGTAGAGGGAACATTGCAATAGGAAACCTGCGCAGGTGCTGGGTTCACCAGCATAGCTCATAGGACGAGAGAGGGGCGTACTCGAAATTGTAGGAGGGCTGGCGTTAGCACCCAGGGGTGCGGAAGGAAGGGCTTGCCGGAGAACGTTCGACATCCCGGCAAACGGGTCCGTAGAAATCCCGGAAGTGGTAGCATTAGCTTCCATCGACTAACAAGGAGTGTTTGCAGGGCTGGAATCCTGTCACGGTCATACAAGGAAGACAAAGGAAAGAAGGCAGGGGATTACTTCACACGTGTTTTAATGCAATGTGTGAACAAACAAGGAATCAAACAGGTGAGCGATTTGCCTGGGTGAAGCTTTGCACACGCTTGTTCAAGCGAGGTGTGATTGGTCCAAACAGTCACAGATAATTGTTCATAGCAGTCATAGAGAAACAAGTAGTCACTTCCCTTCGATGGTGTCTGTATCCACAGACAACTGAAGCAAGCCTTTTAGGAGCTTGCCTTCATCATTGTTGACCATGTGGTTAACAGAGGCTTTACAATGTCTGAGGCTGCCAGGTACAGCCTAATTTAGGAAGGTCAACTGTCAACTCTATCATCAGAACTTTTAGCCAAGAAAACCAGTAGGTCTGCTATAGTAACTTCTATAACAGAAGTTATAGTACTAAAAATATAGTACTAAAATACAGTACTAAAATATAGTACTCTATTGTACAGATGAAGAACATGAATTTGTCAGTTTACAGTAATGTAATTTGTAATAATACAATATTGACAGTATAAGGTTGTCCTCAGAATTAACAGAAGACAACCTGGTGGTGGTCGCTCGTGTTTTGACTGACTAGCAGTAGTGCTGTGGTGAAAATGGTCAAGGCATGGAATGACATACAGCTCTCTAAAATCAAACAAGCCATTGAGAACAGCAATAATACAAAAAAAATTAGCCTTCAGGCTTTTAAAGAAGCTCCGGGTTTCCATAAAACAAATTTACTTGGTTCATTTTGAGAGAAACAATGTCTGCGTAAAACAACTGCATTGAGAATATATTCAGGTACAACATAAACTGGCATGCAGTTACTGTACTGACAACTATTAGTTGTAAAAAAGCTAACCAAATTATAATTTTAGAGGGTGGAGCTGGATGCTGCTGTGAATTATCACAAGTATATTTTTGTTGATGAGGCCGGTTTCAATTCGGCAAAAACTAGACGCAAAGGATATAACCTCACTGGACAAAGGGCAACCATCCATGTCCTTGGACAATGTGGGGGAAACTTCTCAATGTGGCGTCATGGTGGCTCAATGGGTAGCCCGATCGCCTCACAGCAAGAGGTTCACTGGTTTGTGCCTCGGCTGGGTCAGTATCTGTGGGCATTTCTGTGTGGAGTTTGCATGTTTTCTACGTGATCGCATATAGGTGAATTGGATAAGCTAAATAATCAATAGTGGATGTGTGTGAATGAGTGTGTATGGATGTTTCCCAGTGATGGGTTGCAGCTGGAAGGGCATATGCTGGATAAGTTGGCGGTTCATTGCACTGTGGTGACCCCAGATTAATACAGGGACTAAGCTGAAAGAAAATGAATGAATGAGGATGACATCTCAATGTTTGCAGCTGAAGATGGTGTGGTAGGCTGTAGACCAGTTCTGGGGTCATACAACACCTGATGACCTGACGCTTGAACACCTGTTTTTTTTTTATGAGCTTCAGCAGGCCTGTCTGGGAGAAGACATCATCTATGTTATTGTGTGGGACAATGTCAGCTTCCACCATGCAGAGTAGAAGTGCACATCCTCGCTTCATGACCCTCTATCTTCTACCATATTCCTCTTTCCTCAACCCAGTTAAGAGATTCATCTCTACATGGAAGTGGAAGGTGTCTAATCACCATCCTTATAAGCATGTCTCCCTTCTTCAAGCCATGGATGAAGTGTAAGCTGAGAAAATATTATATGCTATTCCTTCTATGCTAATGAAGGACTACTGAGACATTTCCAAGCACGGGATTGGACCTCCTGTTGTGGCAGATTTTTTCTTTGCTCCAATACACATCTCTGCCATTTGCTTACAAGTAACCATGTGCTTTTCACCATAAACAATTAAACTGCTTGTGATCTTCCTTCATATAGCTTTGTCATGTTTGGTGTCATTTGACAGTTTATGACTTTTAGTAGAAACACCTTTTGATCTAGTACAGCCATTCTTTTTGGGAAAGATGCCACAAGTTTGTCACACCTGGATTTGGGGATCCTCTGCCATTCCTACTTGCAGATCCTCTCCAGTTCTGTCAGGTTGGATGGTAAATGTTGGTGGACAGCCATTTTAGGTCTCTCCAGATGCTCAATTGGGTTTAAGTCAGGGCTCTGGCTGGGCCTTTCAAGAATCGATACAGGGAGATCTAAGATGGCGGCTTAGAGAACGGTTGCGTTTATCAGACGGTGCACGCTTTGAGATTCAATTAGTATTATTTTTGACGGAGGAGCTCATTATCTTCTGTGTTACTTGCAGCACACTTTACTATGAGTATAGACACATACTTTTTGAAGAAATCGATCGCCATGCCTCAACGGAACACTAAAAAATAAAGCAAATCAGAGGCAGAAAGTAACCGTCAGGATGATGATAATGCTACTATCACTTCGGATGCTAACATCAATGTCCATGAACCTGGCAAGCGGCAGGTTATTACGGAATTCACAGAAAACATTTCCAAAATAATTGATGAAAAGTCCACTGTTGCAACAACAGAACGAAAAACTTGATGACCATGGAAAACGAATCGCCGAAACTGAGAACCGAATCTCTGCAGTGGAAGATGCTGCTGCCCCAGTCGAGGGTAAATTACAGACGCTAGAGAGGCGAATTCTGGAATTAACCGAACATTTGGACGATTTGGAAAATAGAGAAAGAAGGAAAAATATACGTATTGTTGGGCTTCCCGAGAATGTAGAAGGTGATCGCCCTCTCAAGTTTTTTGAATCCTGGTTACCGAGCTCTCTGGGGATTCAAACGAAATCCGACCGTATGAAGATCGAAAGAGCCCATTGCGTTCCAAGCAGAGCTGTCAAGACAGCATCTCCGTATCCAAGGGCTGTTATAGTGAGATTCCATAACTACGTGGACAAGGAACGGGTCTGCGGTTTCTGCTGCGGTTTTGCGTAAGCGGAAGCAGTTTGACGAGGTCAAGAAGCATTTGAGGGCGGCCGGTGCTACTTATGCTCAACTTTATCCTGCATCTCTCATAGTTACACACCAGGGAATTACTAAAGTATTCCAGGATCCAGCTGAAGTGGACAAGTTTTTATCGTCACTGGAATGAATATCCCCATAGCTTCACGACGATCTCGTATCTACGCGTTTAGCTCCTTTCTATTGTCATGGCAACAATGAATGCCATGTGTGTTTATGCTGGTAGATCCTATTTTATTTCGCGTCTCTGACTGGGTCTGTTTTATATTAAGCCCTCTGTCATTTGGACATGCCTTATGTGTTCAAGGTGCACATGTCTGCCAGCGTTACAGGTGAAGTCATTTTCTTTAGTCATTCAGGATCTCTCTTACACTGAACTGCGTTTATTCTAACCATTTCAGGATAATGACCAATTTGAGTGTGAATACAGTTTACACTGTTTATTGTATTATAGTTATATGTTCCTTTCTTTTTTTTTTTGTACTATTCGGCACACCTCTGATATTAATATGGGAAATTCTTTCTTATTGGAAATCTCTTTGGTTGGATTTTGTCTTTATTTTTTTTTTATCCCATATATGTCAGTTAGTATGGTTAAGATTTGCTCATGGAACGTTAATGGATTACATATACCTGTGAAAAGGAAGTCAGTACTCGCATTTCTTAAAAAGGAGAATGTTGATATAGCACTCCTTCAAGAAACTCACCTTGATGATAAAGAACATATTAAGTTGCTGCAGTTGGGTTTCAGTCAAGTTTTTCCTCATTTACATCAAGGAGCCGAGGAGTGGCCATCCTATTCAAAAAGTCTTTACCATTTAGATTGGTAAATTGTATTAAAGATAAAAATGAACGTTATTTGATTGTGAAGGGTATGTTGCAAGGAGAAGAAATTGCTATTATGAATATATATTTCCCCCCTGGTCATCAATGTGATTTTCTAACAAATGCATTTGGTAAATTACTGGAATGCAACACCACTCATTTTGTTGTGGGAGGAGATTTTAATTGTCAGTTAAACCCACCTATGGACAAATTTCCTTCAGGCTTAGCTCCCTCATTTCAGGCCAAATTCATTAATTCTTTATGTGAAGATTTGGACTATGTGGATGTGTGGCAAGCACAGCATCCTGCTGATAAAGAATTTACTTTCTATTCAAAACAACATAGTAGCCACACAAGAATAGTTTATTTTCTTGTTCCTAAAGGGCTACTACAATTTATAGATAACAGCAGCATCGGTAATATCATAATATCAGATCATGCTGCTGTTTTCTTACAATTAAGATTACAGAGCTCTTTAAATCAAACTAGGTATTGGATATTTAACCCTTTAATTCTCAAAGATAGTGAATTTTGTTCTTATTTTATGTCAGAATTCCAGTCATTTTTTACTATAAACTCTTCTTCTACAGAAGATAAATCTTTGCTATGGGAAAAGATTAAGGCTTTTTCAAGGGGTCTTATAATTTCTTATACAGCTAGCAAGCGGCGGAGGCAAACAGAACAAAAGGATATTCTAGATGCAAAACTTAGGCGGGCAGAGGGGGATTATGTCCAGAATCCTAGACCAAATAAATTAAAAGAAATTACTGCTTTACGCTCTGCCTTAGAGTCATTGCATGTAAGGTCTGCTGGGAGGAAAGTTAGATTTGCTAAGCAAAGGTTCTACAAACATGGTGATAAGCCAGGGAAATACCTGGCTTATCTTACTATGAAAAAGCAGACTCTCAAATGATATCTTCTATCAAGAATGTTTAGGGGCCCCCATCCTCTGATGTTACACTAATCAATAATACATTTGTTAACTTTTTTAAAACCCTGTATAAATCAGAATCCCCATGTAATTTATTAGACCTTATGGATGTGTTTTTTTCTAAAATAAATTACCCTCTATAGCTGAACATCAGAAACTTGCTCTTGATAGTCCTATTTTAAGGGAGGAGATATTAACAGCAATCAGGAACCTACAGACTGGAAAAGCTCCTGGTCCAGATGGACTGAGTAAGGAATTTTACACAGAGTTTCAAAACATTTTAGTGGATCCTTTTTTAGAAATGTTCAATTATTTTTTAGAGAATGGTATTCTCCCTCCTTCCTTAAGGGAAGCTAATATCTCTCTGTCACTTAAAAAAGGGGAAACAACCAGATATCATGCTCGATTCGGGACATGAAGTCACAGGAACACGATAGTAAACAAAACACAAATTTATTTAACAAACAATACAATACCGGACAACAAAGGACACTAACTAGGGGGTATAAATACAAAGGGATAATGATTAACTGATAAGACACGGGATGAAACTAATGAACACTAAAGACCAAGGGAGCACATGACAACAACAAAAGCACATGGACAAACAGAACCCTGACAGTACCCCCCCCCCCCCCCCCTTTTTGAAGGCGCGTCCTTGCACCTTCAACACAAACAAAACAACATAATAAGGGAGGGTGGAAGGGGAGGGTGCCAGGGAGGAGTCTTAGGAGGGAGGAAAAGGAAGGAGCTTCAGGAGGGAGAAACAGGAAGGAAGCTGGAGCAGGAAGACCCAGGACACAGCCAGAAGGACAGCCCCGGGCGGAGTCGAGGAAGGGAGGGACCATGGAGGAAGAGTGGCTGCCAACTCCAGGGGGCCAACCGAGGGAGACCGCTGATGGCGGTGGAGCCCAAGGAGGAGATGGAGAGCAGTAGAGGGGAAGGTGACGGCGAGGTCCCTGAGGGCTGGGGTGAAGCAGGCGGCTCACCCGAGGAAGGCGACGACGGGGTTCCGGAAGCCCGCGGCGGAGCCAGAGCGACAGAGGATCAAGGCGTAGCTGGAGGGAAGGAGGAGATTAACGCAGCCGGTAGGACGGTGCGACGAGGTGCAGCCAAAGGATTGGAGTCCAGAGGTGAAGGAAGGGCGATGACAGACCAAGGTGGAGCCGGAGATACGAGGGAGCCTGGCGGAGCTGGTGGGCAGACGGCCCACGACGGAGACGAGGGAGGAGTAAGCCAACTCGGAGCCAACTCGGAGTCCACAGCTTGGAGGCTGGAGGAGCTGACGCTGGCCTCAAGAGGGCGACGCTGGCAGGCAGCACCCACAAGCGAGCTCCATTACTGGAGCTTGAGGGCGAGCTGGGGGGCTGGCTGACTGCAGCAGTGCTGGAGCTGGTTGTCTGGGTGCAGTCCTGAAAGACCGTGGGAAGCTACTCACGACTCTGGAGCTGGGGTTATTACAGGGAACAAGAATTAAAAGACTGTCTGGAAACAAGGCAGAATATACTGGCTGTACTTAAACAGCGAAAGGTAAAAATCGCTCAAGAAGTCAGTAAGTAACCTCCCAGTGTCCAGCCACTGTCCATCTGTAGAGGGGGGTTGGTGGGACTCTTGCCATCCTCGCAGAGGTCCACCAGGACTCCCCCTTTTGGCGGTGTAACCTCCCAGTGTCCAGCCACTGTCCATCTGTAGAGGGGGGTTGGTGGGACTCTCGCCATCCTTGCAGAGGTCCGCCAGGACTCCCCCTTTTGGCGGTGTTGCCGGCTCACACACCTGGTCAGACGGTGGTTCGAGCTCCTCCATCTCGGCGCAATTCCGCTCTGTCGCTCTAGGTGGCGATGGCTCGTGCACCGGGAGAGGCTCTCCGTCTGCGGTGGTCAACTTTTGGGTCCGGTATTCTGTCACGCTCGATTCGGGACATGAAGGCACAGGAACATGATAGTAAACAAAACACGAATTTATTTAACAAACACTTACGAAATACAAGGGCACTGGAGGAGACAGGACACATAGACATCACATCGAGGCTGAGACAATACAATACCGGACAACGAAGGACACAAACTAGGGGGTATAAATACACAGGGATAATGATTAACTTATAAGACACAGGGGATGAACACAGGTGAAACTAATGAACACTAAAGACGGTGGGAAACAGAACAAAGGGAGCACATGACAACAACAAAAGCACATGGACACAACAGAACCCTGACACCAGAGGACTGTGCCTCTTATAAGCCAATATCCTTATTAAATTTATTCATTTATTCATTTTCATTTCGGCTTAGTCCCTTTATTAATCTGGGGTCGCCACAGCGGAATGAACCGCCAACTTATCCAGCATATGTTTTACGCAGCGGATGCCCTTCCAGCTGCAACCCATCACTGGGAAATATCCACACACACTCATTCACACACATACACTAGGGACAATTTAGCTTACCCAATTCACCTATACCGCATGTCTTTGGACTTGTGGGGGAAACCGGAGCACCCAGAGGAAACCCATGCCAACACAGGGAGAACATGCAAACTCCACACAGAAATGCCAACTGACCCAGCCGAGGCTCAAACCAGCGACCTTCTTGCGTGAGGCGATCGTGCTACCCACTGCACCACTGTGAGGCCCCTTATTAAATTGTGACTTCAAAATTCTTGCTAAAATCCTTACTACAAGGCTTGAAGTTTTACTACCTCAACTTATAAAAGAAGATCAAACAGGTTTCAGTAAGGGACGTAGCTCTGGTAACAGTATTTACAGATTATTAAATATTATTGAACTTTCACATCAGCAGAAGATGGACAGTCTTGTCATTTCAATGGACGCTGAAAAAGCGTTTGATCGAGTTGAGTGGCCTTATTTGTTCCATACACTATCTAAATTCGGTTTGGGTAATAATTTCATTAGTTGGATCAAATTGTTGTATACTGGCCCTCTTGCTGCAATAATAACTAATGGTCTGCATTCTTCTTGTTTTGAGGTCAGTAGGGGAACTCGACAAGGCAGCCCATTGTCACCGCTTCTTTTTGGTTTAGTAACAGAACCTCTCTCTGAATCAATTAGGTCAGATTTAGGCATATATGGTTTAACCATAGCTGATAAGCAGCATAAGATTAATCTCTATGCTGATGATATTCTTGTTTTCTTATCAAAACCAGAAATATCTATAACTAGTCTTATTGATGTTAATTAAGATTTTAGTGCCCTCATAGGTTATGGATTAATTTTACTAAATCTGAATCTTCAATTTAAGTGGTCCCCACTAGGCTTTGTGTATCTAGGAATACATATAACCCCTAAATTTGACAAGATGTTTAAATCAAATTTTACCCCTCTTTTTAATCAGATTATACTTGATCTAGAAAGATGGAATACTCTACCTATATCCTGGCTGGGGCGCATTGCTCTTTTGAAAATGAACATTCTTCCAATATTGTCATATCCGATTCAGATGATCCCAGTAAAAATTTTACAGAAAACTTTTAAAGATCTGGACAGATGTTTTAATTATTTTATATGGGCTGGTAAAAGACCTCGCATTAGGCTTAATACGTTGTGTCTACCAGAGGATATGGGTGGTCTTGGTCTTCCGGATATTAGAAGATATCTACTAGGTGCCCATTTATGTTACATAAATACTTAGATCTCAGAAGACCCAGCCTCATTGTGGCTGGATATAGAGTCTTCTCAATCACAGGTTCCTCTTCGCAATTTGCTCTTTCTCAAAAGAATGAAGACTGTTAGAATAGCTTCCACAAACCCTATAACTTTAAATTCTGTGAAGGCTTGGCATTCCGTTAGATGACTTGATGGTAAATCATGTTTAACATCAGTTTTTACACTTTGTAATAATCTAGATTTTCCCCCAGGTATTAGTGATTCATGTGGGATCGTAAGTGGACTTTCTAAACTAAAAGATTTTTTTGATAATAATGTTCTCATGTCTTTTAGTCAGATTTCACAAAAATATTCTCTAGGTGGGCAAGATTTTTTCCGCTATTTACAAATAAGAAATTATATTCAAAAGGATACAACACTTCTTAGTAATGCAAGTTCTTCAAAAATTTAACAGCAGCTATTTGAGATGCACTCGATTAAATCTAAAGTTTATTTTATAGTCATCGGAGTATGCTAATACATCTACTAATTTTCTTAAAATAATCTGGGAAAGGGAACTTAATATTCAAGTAGCAGATGAAGATTGGAATATGGTTTGGAAAAATGCAAAGAATTTGAGTATATGTAATAAAGTAAGAGCTATCCAACTTCTTCATAGAGCTCATATTTCTCCTTTCCAGCGCAGTAACTTGGCCAGACCTCTCTCACCAAGTCTCTTCTCTACCGATAGCTCAGTTTGGCTGGACAGCCAGCTCTAGGAAGGGTTCTGGTCATCTCAATCGTCTTCCATTTAAGTATTATGGAGGCCACTGTGCTCTTAGAAACATTAAGTGCAGCATCATTTTTTTTTACCTTGGCCAGATCTGTGCCTTGCTACAATTCTGTCTCTGAGCTCTTCAGGTAGTTCCTTTGACCTCATGATTCTCTTTTGCTATGACATGCATTGTGAGCTGTAAGGTCTTATATAGACGTGGGTGGCTTTCCTAATCAAGTCCAATCAGTATAATCAAACACAGCTGAACTCAAATCAAGGTGTAGAACCATCTCAAGAATGATCAGAAGAAATGGACAGCACCTGAGTTAAATATATGAGTGTCTTATACCAATGTGTCTTATGCCTTATACCTCAGATTCATTAAATATTCCACTAAATCAGACTAATCTACAATGCTTCAAAATCATAGAACAGGAAGGGCTAGATAAACTTATAAATATGTCTAAACCAGCTACATTGTTTGTTAGACCCAATTCCAACAAAATTACTGAAACAATTGCTACCTGTAGTAGGAGAACCTCTTAATGTTATAAACTCTTTATATTTAGGCCATGTTCCAAACCCTTTCAAGCTAGCTTATTAAGCCTATTAATAAGAAACCACAACTAGACCCTAACAACTTAGCTAATTGTAGGCCTATTTCAAATCTTCCATTTATGTCTAAAATACTAGAAAAAAGTTGTTTTTGCCCAATTATACACCTTTCCACAGATGAACAATGTTTTTGAAGTGTTTCAGTCAGGTTTCAGGCCTCATCACAGTATAGAAACTGCGGAAAATAAGGAAACTACAGGAAAATAACCAATGTTTACTCTTAGCTGATGACAGAGGCTGCATTGTAATAACAAAGCCTCGTGGGCATGGTTGCATTAAAATAATGAGCTCATACCGAGAAACTAGACATAGTGTTGTTTTCATAGTGATTACTTTATCAAACAAGCTCTCTCTAGAGATATATCTCTTATGTCTGTGTGGTTTGTTTTTGCGAAGTTTCAGTGCATTTTACTGATGCGCTTCTAAAAACAGTTTGCGGAAAGAGAAAAGAAAGAATGCCTACACTGTTTATTTTCCTCATTTTGCAAAAGCACACACTTTTGTTGTTATTGTACACAAAAAAGTAGACACCTAACAGATTCAAGTTCTTTTCGGCGTTATCAGGACAAGACGCCTCAAACAGCGTATACGCAGTCTTCGAAGTATGCTATCCATCTAAGATGCAGAAAAGCTAGTTTTAGTTTTCATGACCTATAGGCTGGATTACTGTAATGCTCTTTTCCCTGGTTGCCCAGCATCCTCTAGTTAGTGGAAAATTCAGTTGCCAGAGTTCTTAACAGGTCTAGAAAAAATATGACCATATCACCCAATTTTATCCTCCTTACACTGGCTGCCTGTTAAGTTTTGTATTGAATTAAAAATATTGCTTCTTACCTATAAAGATTTAAATAATCTAACTCCAGTTTATCTAACCAACCTTCTGTATCGCTACAATCCAACCCGTTCTTTAAGATCTCAAAACACAGGGCTTCTGGTAGTACCCAGAATAGCAAAGTCCACTAAAGAGGGTTGAGCCTTCTCATTTATGGCTCTTAAACTCTGGAATAGCCTTCCTGATAATGTCCAAGGCTCAGACACACTCTCTGTTTAAAACTAGATTATAGACCTATCTTTTTAGTAAAGCATACACACAATGCATCACATAACAGTACAATGCATGAATGTGCTCCATGCAGGTGAGTGGGCTTGACAATCCACCTGTGTGACACACTTTTCCTGTCTTAATGCACCAGACATTTTGTTAATAATCATGTGATTTTCATGTTTTATGCCTGAACACCCGCCGGTGACCTACTCACACCTGCAGCTTCTCCACGATGGACGTCCAGCGTTCTCCAGCCTCTAGTGCCTAGACTGCAGCTCTGCACAAGAAGTTTGGCCAGAGGAGAAATGGTCAAGCCTAACTGAGCCTGGTTTCTCTTTAGTTTTTTTTCCTTTACTTTTGTCAATTGGTGAAGTTTTGTTACTCACCACTGTCGCCACTGGCCTACTTGGTTTGGGATTAGTAGAGCTGTGCATTGACGGATTTGCTCTTCAGTGTTTGGACTTTCAGCAGTGAAAACTAAACTGAACTTTAACTCTGAAAACGGGACTGACAGTAGACTGGAGTTTCAATTTACTAGTACTTCTATGTTAAGCTGCTTTGACACAATCTACATTGTAAAAGTGCTATATAAATAAAGATTAATTGAATTTAATTGAATTGAATTGTCTACTGTACTGAGGTATCTGCATAAGCTCATGTATTGGCCACCGATCAGCAACAACTGGCCAAACTTACATCACTCACCATGGAGCTGGTGAAAGCACTGCAAGGCCTCAAAATTACAGCTCCACCACAACCAAGTCCCACTCCTCCACCTCCAGCTCCACCTGTTCCTATCACTGCCAACGCTCAGACTGTTGTTAATCCCCACCTGGCTCTTCCAGAGAAATTTGATGGTTCTCCAACTAAATGTAAGGGATTTCCATTACAATGCAAATTGTTTATCATATAACACATGATGTATCTCACTAAAGAAAGTAAAATATCATTCGTATGCTCATTACCAGTGTTCCTATATTTATAGACACCACTATATCAGACCCCCTTAGTGACAAATTTTCAAAAAAGAGAATAGCAACAAATCTAGCAACTTTTTTTGTTTTTTTATAGACTCTCATGTGTCCATACTGAACCTTTTCTACTCTTCTCAACGAGCTGCGGGCAATGCCATCAGCCCCTCCCTTGACTCAGAGCACTCACAGGTGGCCCAGTCCTTGTAGGCTACAGCAGTCTTTTCCACCTGCAGCCTGTGAGCAGATCACAACTCTACGTACCCACGGCAAATAATTTAGTACCGCGAGTGTGAGGGATTTCCCTTGTACAGTCAAACCAATCTGCTTCTCTTTTGTTTCAAATTGAACAATTTAATTTGGCCATTTATTTTTTTCTTGTTCACAATCACAGATAATTTAGTGACAGTTTCAGAACTTGTCTAAGTTTATTACATATGAGAGATTACTGCAAATTCACTACACATAAATACTGATATACTGTATTCAAACAGCATTAAATTTAGTTAAATTGACATGCATACATAAAGTGTTGGACGTGATGACGTCAGTAATATGCAAATTGATGTATGACATAATCTAATGACATTTAACCATTTTTTGGGCAAAGCTTAGTGCCTTTTCATTGAAAATAGTTGGCAACACTGCTCGTTACTCACCAACAAGGCACTGGATTGGGCAGCAGCTATTTGGATTAATAGTATCACTCACTTCACATTCTTTGACGTGTTTCTACAAAAATTCTGTGAAGTTTTTGCTCATCCTGCGGAAGGAAGAAACACAGGGGAGGAGCTATTTTCACTCCAACAAAGCAATTAGACTGCAGCAGAATATGCTTTACGATTTCTCACATTGGCAGCACAAACTGGCGGGCCAGAAGACCCTCTAAAATCTTTCTTTGCGGTCTTAGCTCAGAATTACAAACTGAATTGGCTTGCAGAGAGGAAGGGGAAGTCTGAGAAATGCTGAACAAAATTGGTGGTTTCAACATAACTTATGTCTTGACTGTGGTCAACCTGGGCAGATCAAAAGCACATGTCCCGTCAGGCCAACATATAAAAACAACCAAGTGAGTTCTGCTGCCATTCAATCTGTTAATAACCAATGTGTGGATATTTGTATAATTGTCTTTTGATAAACAGAAAATTATTACCAAAGCCATGATTGATTTGGGTGCTGCAGCCATTTTTATTCACTATACATTCGCCAAAATTAATGCCATTCTTCTAACCCTTGGTCACTCTCCCTTGGCAGTCTCTGCATTAGACGGGCACCCCCTGCTCCATTATACCTACTAAATATACAGATCTTGATGAGGCCTTCAATAAATAAAAATCTACTCAGCTGCCACTCCAATATGGTTGTATGATTGAGTATGATTGTGCCATCAATCTCTTACCTGGTACTATGCCCCCTCGTGGCAATCGTGCCACTGTCTTAACCAGAATCTGAAATCTTACATAGAAGAGGACATGGCATTCATCCACCCATCTACCTCACCAGCATCTGCAGATTTCTTCTTTGTTGGAAAAAAGGATGGAGGTATATGACCTTGTATTGATTATCAATGACTAAACGAGATAAAAGTAAAATACAGATAGCCACCTCCGCTTGTCCCTTCAGTTCTGGAACAACTCCGTTCAGCCAAGCTCTTCACTAAGCTCGACTTACGCAGCGCCTACAACTTTCAGAATTAAGGAAAGGAATGAATGAAATACTGCTTTCTCCAAATGCAACAGGCACTATGAGTATCTCGTGATGCCCTTTGGACTGGCAAATAGTCCTTTGGTTTTTCAAGCTTTCATCAATGATGTGTTCAGGGACATGTTAAACTTCTGGACTATTGTTTACATAGATGACATACCGATCTATTCGAATTCCCATGAAGAACACATTCAACACGTCCAGGCAGTGTTGCAGCGCAGAGATCTTGGGTCAACCTGGAGGACATTCTCGATCCATCTCTAACCCAGGAATTCAAACTTCACCCAGAGAAGCCGCCTCCTCGATCCTGTGGAAGATCCCGGGTCAGTTGCCTCCTTGCGTCAGGAGCCCCTCAAAGAGGGGGGGCTTTGTTACCAGCTCGGTTCTAGCTAATCCCCTTACCAACCAGCAGAGGTCATCATCACTGTAATACTGAAAGGTTTTTCTGGACACAATCCTGTATATGGTGCTGATTGCCCAGCACCTGATGCCAATCTTCACTAGCACATAAATAGGATTTTTTCAGGAAGGTTTGCAAAATTATTAACATTAATAGGAAAGCATCATTTATACCGCATTTGTATTTGGCACTTCCGCATTTGTGTGACTGAGAAAAAAGACCAACCAATAAATGGTTGAATCTCAATAAATGCAAAAATGACCGAGATAAATAAAAAAAAAAAAACATGGCAATATCTTCTGGTGTATTCTGTGCATCAAAATACTATAAATTGTTTTATGCTTGAATAATCATAATGCTAAGTATGAGAATACTATCATCTTTTATGCTTGATGAAAGATGTAAAGATGTTTTTTTGAGATTTAAGAGAGCACTACTTATAGTACTCGTAATTATGCTTATAATACTCATAGTAAATTATTGCGATTATTGATTGCACTTAAAATTATTCGTTATTTTTTTAATTCGGGGCCAAGCACCGAAGGTGCATATCCATCTATCTATGGAGTCTATGGCAGCCCTATGAACCGTTTGCAGCATTTGCGCAAACTTTAGCACACTGATAGAGAACAGTCTAATCTTCAACCACAACAAGTTTGGAATTTTTAACTTAAACTCTCTAGCGCCACCACTTGTCCAAAGTTTCACTTACGTTTATCTTTATAACTTTAGAACCGAATGGGCTACAATAAAAAAATCCTCTGATTCCTTGGCTCAAGCCGATTCAAACGCACCCTATGACGACATTTTCCATCATCGAAATTTTTACGATATTTCGAATTTTTTGCAAAAACCTATGTGAACTTGTCCTAGGCTGTTTGTCCAATTTTCACCAAAATTTAATCACATGATCTACAGACCAAGCTGACCAAAAGCTTTTGAATTCAAGTTGATTACACCAATCGTTTGACCAACTATTAGACCAACTTGCGAACAAATTTAACATAGTTGCAAAAACAGACTTGAGGCAATATCTCCATAACACATTGACGTATTCACACCAAATTTCAACCATGGTCTGAAATTACCTGCCGCGTTCCAGCATACTGCCCCCTAGTGGTCCGGAGATACAAAAAATTTATTTTTTTGCTTATAACTTCTCAACCCTTTGTCCAAAATTCATAAAATTGATCTGATTTTCCCAGGTCAGCCATTTTGGCCGTCAGCCATTTTGAATTATGTCAAAAATGTATATACTTCACAGACACATTGGCGAATTGTTATGAAAGTCAGTCTGTGTCTTCGAGACTGTGCCCTGAAAGTGATCAAAACATATCGTCAATGCGCCACCTTTTGGTCAAACGTTATAACGATATTTCTAAAAATGCTAACAACTTTTGACTAATTTTGCCTATTGTTATTGTGGAGATATAAATTTATATAATCTAGTTCCAAATTAACAATAATTTATAAATAACTGAAAAGTTATCGTCTTTGGTTTTTAATTATATAATTTAATTCGAAACTGTAACAGCCCAGCTATGAGGGACATTAAACCTTTTGTTTTGAGTACTGGCTGAGCCAAAGTGATGCAAATGCTATGCTGCTTTTGTCTTGGGGTGATATTTTCAGGCCAAAGAAACCCTTTTGTTGATTAACTTGGGTGGTCAGTAGGTGGGCAGGTTTCTAACACCTATATGCCGGTTACCTTGCTGACTCCAATACGTCATTTACATTCTTTGTTTAGCCATCTCCACTTAGCCACTCCCCTCCTCCTAAATCATATTATAGACTCATTTTAGACTTGTTTACAGACTTGTGATAAAACTTGCAGACTGCAGACCTGTAGGAGATTCCTGTAGGCTCTTGCAGACTCCTGGACTTCTTGAAGGCGCTGTTTGACTGCAGATCAACCAACACGTCTCAATAAAAAAATTCTGCTTGTTTTCAAGTCTTCTGGACTGGGTTCTCTCTTCATTCAATTTTATTTTTCCAACATTATGATATTTGTCTTGATACATCCCTTGTGTTATCCTGAGGATATCGATACCAATTATGCCTTAATTAACTGAACTTCCTGTCCACCATCTAGCCTTAAGTCAAAAAACTTTTTTGACCTCCTCCTACATTGTTTGACTGATTTGCATTAAAGTGGACTCAGATCATCTTCAGACCATGCTGACAAAAAGTTATTGAATTTGTGTCAATAGGTGTAACGTTTTTATTTACTGCACCAACAATTGTGATGGCATGATGCCAAACTGAGGCTGTATCTCTGCAATAGTTAAATTTAATGAGACCAAATTTGAGGTCTGTCATTGTCTCCTCACACTGACCACACCATAAATGCATGTGGGGACAGCGCCACCTAATGAAACTTACACATTTGGTAATAACTTTTGCCTGCATATGCTTATTTTGATTAAATTGATCTCAAATTATTTCTTGGGTCATGCCAACAACACAGATACTAATTATGCCATAATCTGCCAAACTTCCTGTCCGCCATTTTGATTTTGTTCAAACCATTCTTTTTTTAACTCCTCCTAGACAGTTGATCCAATCTTCACCAAATTTGACTCTGATCATCTTCAGACCTTGTAGACCAAAAGTTATGGAATTCATGTTGACATACAAAAATGTTTTCATTTAGCACATGCGCAAACTTGATGTAATGCTGCCAGATGGCATTACAGACTGAATCACTGCAATGGTTTGAAGTATTGACTTAAAGTGTGGGATCTAAACCTGACATTGACCAAACTACGTCAGTTTGAGCCACCTTTTGTTTAAAATTGACAAACAATTAAATTATATTAATAGAAATCATACAAAATATATCAAATGACTTTTGAATAGTTTTGTCTATTGTCATGAGACTGGTCTTTTTAGATTCCTTGGATCACACCGAGAACATTGATATAATTTATTCCCTAATTGACACGACTTCCTGTCCACAATCTTGAATTAGTTTGAAAATCTATTGTTTTGAACTCTTCATAGATCATTAGCCCAATTTCCACCAAATTTGGCTCAGACCATGCTGCTTAAAAGTTGTAGAATTTTCTCGTTGCTCTGTAGCTTGTTGCCGTGCTTGTTTATTAGGTGGCCGCTGGGCTGCTTGGCCCCAATAATTACTGCTTGCAGCTATATTTTTAATTTATACTATTTATATTTTTGATGCATTTGCCTCATATTTGAGTTTCTGGGGAAACATTTAGCAGGGTTTACATGTTTGATACTGCATACAATTTATAAAAGATATTGTTTTATTTCATAAAGTACAAGGTGATTTCAGAATGCACCTACATTTTGTGAATTAAAAAATACTTATTTTCAATCTATATTTTGTCATTGAGGATTTCTTTAAAATCTTGTCTTGCCTTGTACTCGTGAACACTTGTGTAATCTTGTGTAATCTGGTAAACAGGCAGAAGGGCAAGGCAGGTGGCAAATAATCAAAACAAGATAAACAAGGTGAGGGTCAAAACACAAAAAAAGGCAAAAACAAGGAAAACTCAGCAAACATATGTGTAAATGCAAGGTGTATTTATAGTCCAAGTAATTAATGACAAAGATCTTCAGCTGAGTGTGTAATCAAAACCCTGTCAGATTGAACCACAGGGTATGATGGGATATGTTGTTCGGATGAGTATTACAAGGAGTGATCTTCAGCAACCCACAGGGGCGACACAGCTGGTGATCTCAACTGATATATTGTTAAATTATTTTTGTCAGGCAGTCAGAATGGAATAACCTGAACCCACTCACATTCCCCTGATTACTGATTGACTGCACCTGTTCACAGACACATGCACAGTATAAAGAGCACTCACCTTCACTCAGTCATCGTCGGTCCTGATACTCACATCTAGTGTCATCCCCTGATCAACTACTCTCCTGTGATCCTTCTCCTGGTTTCCAGCGATCTCCTGAGTTCTGGTATTTACCTACATGTACTGATGTTTACGTCTTCCTGGATTTCCCTGCTTGTGTGTTGTGTATGTCTGCAACAGACGTCTGTGAACATTCCCTCAAACTTCAAGAATCCACAGTTAAGACTTGTGGCTAAACACTTGTGTATTTTACTTATACTCCTGTGCTGTGTTTTTTTTTTTTTTTTTTTTTTTGTAGGACATGACAGAAGGACCGACCAAAACAAGCAAATTCAAGATGGATGCCGGAAGCACAGCACCACGCACACACTCGTCATTGGATGCCCTCACGGAGCTCGTCAACACACTCAAAGCTTCACTTCTCCCTGCACTAAAACCTCCCAAGTCCCATGGCCCTCCCTCATAGTTACTTTGGTAAAGCATTTTTTTTGCTTCAAGTGAACTTCTAAATTGAAATGCATCCACTCCAGTTTCCCACTGAGCCCTCCAAAATGGTGTTTCTGATTTCCCTGTTGTCTGGTGCTGTGGGCTAATTCTATATAGAACGCTAATAGTGCCATAATTGACTCAAATTCCCAGTTTACCACTCACTTCTCTGTATGTCCACCAGAGCGCTTACCACATCTGACCAGTTGTTTCACTTATACGACAAGAAAAGTTATGTTTCAGAATACACACTGCAATTTTTGTACACTGGCAGCGGCTATTGTCAAGGTTTGAATCTACATGCACTGGCTATGATACCATTGGGTTGGAAAATCTCTTGCAAAAGACCACCCGCATCGGTCAACGCCCAGCAGCTTGCCATATCCTCAAAACTGCTCACCAGTCTGCTGCCTGTCCTCCAGTATCAGAACCCATGTAAATTGATTATACACGCCTGTCCAAGACTGAAAGAGCTCATCGAATGACCAATGGATAATGTTTATACTGCAGTAGCAAGGAACATTTCATCAAAACCTGCCTGGTTAAACCTCCTCGTCCAGTGGTGAGTACCATTTTAAAATTCCTAACAAAGTTTTACATTTAGATTTCATTACTGCTGTACTGATCACCCCAGAAATGTCAGGTTAGGGCATCAGGAGCTGCCCCTGGAGGAGGGGATAATGTCAGGCAGTCACCGAAGTCACCCCTGTCACCTGAACCCACTCATAGCCGTTCACATTCCCCTGATTACTGAATGACTGCAGCTGTTCACAGACACACATGCACAGTATAGAGAGCACTCACCTTCACTCAGTCATCGTCGGTACTGATACTCACATCTAGTGTCATATCCCAATTTCCCTGCTTGTGTGTGTGTGCAACGGTCTTCTGTGAACATTCCCTCAGTCTTCAAGAATCCACAGTTATTATAGACGCTGGTGCGAATCGACTTAATGCCCAGCAATCCGTAAAGTTTGCGCATGGTGCGTGACATGACCGCGGTGCCTTGGTCAGTGAGAATCTCCTTGGGGATTCCCACTCGGGAGATTATACGAAAAACGAGATTTACACTCTTTGCTGAGATGTTACGGAGAGCTACTGCTTCCGGGTACCGGGTGGCATAATCCACTAGGACTAATGCAAACCAGTGCCCGCGTGCAGATCGCTCTAATGGCCCGATGAGATCCATACCAATTCTCTCGAAGGGGATCTCCATCACCGGTAGAGGGCGCAATGGCGCTTTTGGGGTGGCCGGTGGGTTTACCAGCTGACATTCACGGCATGCAGCGCACCATCTGCTGACAACCCCGTGAATGCCCGCCCAAAAAAAAAAAAAAAAAAAAAAAAAAAAAAAAAAAAAAAAAAAAAATCGGGCCATGAGGCGATTTAGTGTGGCCGCCTGACCTAAATGTCCGGCCATAGGATTAAGGATTAGGATTAAGGCCAAAGACAGCTCTTTGGGACTAATAATTGGGTTGTATCTTCTTTTGTTTGAGTGTCTTGGATCACTCGATACACCTTGTCATCAATAATCGAAAAATATGGATAGGAGAGGGGCCAATCAGGCTGGAGGTTTTGCCCATCTATGACCTGCACTCTTTCGAGTGCATGTCTCAGCGTGTCGTCATGCGACTGCTCCAGGGGAAAGTCTTTGCACCGGGAAATACCCGGCCCTCCCCCTGAGTCATCGCGTGATGGGATCCGCTTGGGATTCCCCCAGCTGAGCGACCTGCCTCTTATCCAGCGATTTATTCATCCAATAAACACTCGCACGTAAGACCCCTAATAATCTATTAAATCCAGGCCAATTGGTTCCCAGAATTAGCGGGTGTTTGAGGTGCGGGTTAACCGCTACCTCAACGCTATGCTTTTTAGCCCTGAATAGGATATCTATAGCCGTTAGCGGGTAGTGAATTACATTCCCGTGCACACATCTTACCCTTACCGTGCGGCTCGTATCCAATGCTGGGTCTTGAAGCAGGCTTTGGTGAATTGAGGTCTGGTTACACCCGAATCCACCAAGGCTTGATATGTACCCCCTTTTATACTCACAGGTCGCCGGTAAAGCTAGTCGCGACCGGGGGCGACGCTTGGCGTGGCGGAAATGCGGATCAACGCACTAGTCTCCTTCACAGAGCAGTTTTTTGGTGCGGTATCCTCGTCCTCGCGGCGCCAATGCATCGGCCCAGACCTTCCCACTACACCCCAGGGGCCAGCAAGACCAACCGATTGAACCGGAGAGAGACCTGGCGGAGTCTGGGAAGGCGCCAGGGGTTGTGGCTCCACCCCTCCGTCCCAACCAGGGAACGCCCCTGTTGGGACGCTCGGCGGGTCCGCCTCAGGGCACCCCCCTCTGGGTGCTGGTGTGGGCGGTCTCCACAATCTAGGACTGGGAACAGGAGGAGAGAGAGAAAGAGGGGGAGAGGAGAGACCCTGGCCCTCGCCACCAGGTGATTCTCCGCCAACTGGATGGCCGTCTCCAGGTCGTCTGGCCGGTGGCACTGGACCCACTCCGATGTTCGGGAGGGGAGGCGGGAGATGAATTGTTCCAGCACCACCGCATCCACCATCTGGGAAACGTCCCGGCCATCCTGGACCAGCCATCTGCGGCAGGCGTCACGGAGCTGCTGGGCGAATGCAAAGGGCCGACCCCTTTCCTTTAGCTCCAACGCCTGGAAGTGCTGACACTGCTCCTCCGGGTTGCGGCCGGCGCGCTGGAGGATGGCTCGCTTCAGGTGAGTGTACTCCAGGAGATTCTGGGCCAGCAGCTGCTGTGCTGCGATCTGGGCTTTGCCCGACAGCAGCGGGATGACTCGTACCGGCCACTCGGCCCGCGGCCAGCCACACGCCTCCGCCGTTCTCTCAAAGAGATCCATGAATGCTTCTGAGTCGTCCTCCGGCAGCATTTTCTGTAGCGTGACGGGAGGGTGGGCGGCAGATGTCGGAGCGGGCCGGATCTCCTGGGCCAGCAGACTCCGGATTAGCTTGCGGTCCTTCCGCTGGGCTTCCACGAGGACTTGGAAACGATGTTGGAGATCCCGTTTCAGTTCCACCAGCGCGTGATGTTGTTCTTTATGGAGAACCGCGAGCGCCTGGATGACTTCCGCACATGGACTAGTAGACGGAGAAACCATTCTGGCACCGAAGTTTCTTCTTCTTCTGGGTGTGTGTGTGAGTGTGTGTTCTCTCCTCTTCCCGGCTGCTCCCTCTCTCCTCCTTAAGAAGGGTGTCTCTCTGGTCCAATCACTAGAATAAACAGGTGTTATTTATTATTTCTGATTGGTCCGCTGACTAGCGGCCGAGCATGCTCTCCCCCCTCATTGGGTGTTTGATCATGCTCACCTCTCCACAGCTACCATCAGTCCTGTGTCATGCCAACAGTAAAGGATCCTGAGACCATTCATGTGTGAGGTTGCTTCTCATCCAAGGGAGTGGGCTCACTTACAATTTTTTTTGAAAACACAGCCATGAATAAAGAATGCTACCAAAACACC
Source organism: Danio choprae (assembly GCA_903798125.1). Classification (NCBI taxonomy): domain Eukaryota; kingdom Metazoa; phylum Chordata; class Actinopteri; order Cypriniformes; family Danionidae; genus Danio; species Danio choprae. The sequence goes on along the minus strand of CAIGQW010000473.1, from coordinate 2,691,145 downwards.
CTCCAACAGCAACTTCTTCCAACAATCCAAAAACAGTGAAGAATAATGCATTTTCCAGCATGATGGAGCACCATGACATAAGGCAAACGTGATATCTAAGTGGCTCGCGGACCAAAACGTTGAAATTTTGGGTCCATGGCCTGGAAACAGATCTTAATCCTATTGAAAACTTGTGGTTAATCCTCAAAAGGCGGGAGGACAAACAAAAACCCACTAATTCTAAATAATTACACACACACACACACACACACACACACACACACACACACACACACACACACACACACACACACACACACACACACACAGACACACACACACAGACAGACACACACAGACAGACACACACACACACAGAGTGCACCTGGAAAGTATTCATAGCGCTTCACTTTTTCCACATTTTTTTATGTTACAGCCTCATTCCAAAATGGATTAAATTCATTTATTTCCTCAAAATTCTACACACAATACCCCATAATGATCATTTAAAAAATGGTCCCAGGGTTGGCAGTGCATGTCAGAATCAGAATCGATTTTATTGCCAAATGTGCTTACACACACACACACAAGGAATTTGTTTTGGCTACAGAAGCTTCCAGTGTACATAAAGTGACAACACGAAACAAATATGAAAAAGACAACAAACATTAAACAGAGATGCAATCAATCAAAAAGCTCTGGATGATGAATTTTATGTACAGCTTTGTTATAAATATCAATATGTCAAAGCACAAATCAAGCATGAAGACAAAGGAATTGTCTGTAGACCTCAGAGACAGGATTGTCTTGAGGCTCAAGGCTGGGGAATGTTACAGAAAAATGTCTGCTGCTCTGGAAGTTCCAATGAGCACATTGGCTTCCATAAGTGGAAGATGTTTGGAACCACCAGGACTCTTCCTAGAGCTGGCCGGCCATCTAAGCTGAGTGATCGGGGGAGAAGGGCCTTAGTCAGGGAGGTGATCAATAACCCGATGGTCACTCTGTCTGCGCTCCAGCGTTCTTCTGTGGAGAGAAGAACCTTACAAAAGGACAACCATCTGTGCAGCAATCCACCAATCAGGCCTGTATGGTAGAGTTGCCAGACGGAAGCCACTCCCTGCCTGGAATTTGCCAAAAGGCATCTGAATAACTCTCAGACCATAAGAAACAAAATCTCTGGTCTGATAAGGCTAAAATTTTACTCTTTGGAGTGAATGCCAGGCATTACAATTGGAGAAAATTAGGTACCGCTCATCACCAGGCTAATACCATTTCTACAGTGAAGCATGGTGGTGGCAGCATCATACTGTGGGGATGTTTTTCAGCAGCAGGAACTGGAGGACTAGTCAGGATAGAGGAAAAGATTAATGCAGCAATGTACAGAGACATCCTAAATGAAAACCTGCTTCAGAGTGCTCTTGACCTCATACTGGGGCTATGGTTCATCTTCCAGCAGGACAATGACCCAAAGCACACCACCAAAATATCAATGGAGTGGCTTCACAACAACTCGGTGAATGTCCTTGAGTGGCCCAGCCAGAGTCCAGACATAAATCCTATTGAACATCTCTGGAGAGATCTGAAAATTGCTGTACATCGTCGCTTCCCATCCAACCTGATAGAGTTGGTAATATTGTATTGTATTAGTGGAAATGGGCTTCCTAAAAGCCACTTTGAATCTTTTGATGCATATCAGAAATGTACTTAATACTCTTACTGGAATGAAGTTGTCATTCAACCACTGTGCTCATCATATGCATACTCCTGTGACACAAAGTAATGGCTGGATTCTTTTGTGTTTGTACTCACCCAGGTGTGCTAAAAAATGTAAACATGAACAAAAGTATTCTATAGATATATTTTAGTCATCAGAATTTTAGAGGTTCCAATCATTTTGTCTACTGTGTATTGAAGAAAAACATTTATTTTTAATGTGAATAAATATTACTTTACTCATAAATATCCACTTTAAACATATAATAATAAATAACAATATATTGGCATATCTTATTTTCTTTCCAATATTCATTTATATTAGAAACAAATACAAAAAACTACATTTAACAGAATTAAATGCTCTCACCTCTAACAAGTAGCTTTTCATGTCAAGGCCACACATGGGAAACTCTACATAGGTGTCAACCTTATTCCTCAGAAACGCTGTCCAGTGGAATCTCTTCAAATGTAGACAAAGCACCTGAACCGGGATATGACATCATATAGCTAAAAAAACTATGGACAACATATTACTGAAATATTTAAATTGATATATTTTGGTTACCTTGGGCAGTTTCTGGATCCAGAATTTCTTGGTGGATTTCTGTCGCTTTTTGCATTTGTGACACATGTACAGCTCTGTTTCATCAAGTTCCTCAAGGTCTGTGAAACTACGAAGACAATCTGTAACCAGCAGAAAAACTAAATACACTGCCTAAAATTAACCAAACTGCAGCAATTTGGTTTCAAATAAACGTTTACCACTCAAAGTGCACGTTGGCCCCGGTTCTTGGTCCTTTGTGGTTTTGATTCTGAACTGATTGGGAATGTCGAGTGAAAGATCTGTAGGAGAATAAGATATGTAACCTTTTCCAACCATGTTTACAAAAGTTTTTCTGAATTTATGCTCACCTAAGAATGGATCAAATTTCCGAGACTCCGTGCCGCATATCAAGCAGTACACCTCATTCTGTAGAACGCCACCAAACACAGCTGTAACAATAGTGGATGTCCCATTTCTAGAAACAATTGCAGATTTGCTCTACATTATTACACAAATATACACAAGTACTGTTCATCAGTCCTTTGTGAAAGAATGCCTACTTTGTCTATTTAGACCAGAATTAATCTGCCATTTTGCTCAGCACAATCCACTGAGCACACCACAACAATGCACTTACTTTTCAATAACCCAACTTGTCAGCAAACCCATTCAGGTCAGCCCTTGACTCCGGCCTTCCTCACTTGTCTGCAGCTATTAATACAAACACAACAGGGTGGCTCTGCCTCTAGCAGCAGGCAAGTGTGGGAACAGCCATCTCTGTGTATGAAACAGACTTCCCTCTGTGTGCAATAAAGAGTTATCTTTGCTGCCCACATACTTACGAAACTAGCAGACAAGATATGAAACGAGTGGTGACATGCTGAGAGAGAGACCTAGCTCAAATTAGAAACTTGCTCTGAACCATCTGTGGGCAGTTAGCAGGACAGTTAGCGGAGCTTGAGAGGGCAGCGCAGGCAGTCGATCCACTCCCAGATGCCCCACCCCCAGAGCCCTTAACGCCATACAATCTCCTACCGAAACTCTGTAACCTGGATGATGTTGAGGCATGCCTGCGAAGCTTCTAGATGCTGGCAGCCAAAAAGGCATGGGATAGGAAGCAGTGGGTCCGGCTCCTCGCCACCTACCTGATGGGGGAGGGCCAGCCGGTCTATCACTCCCTCCAGCCTCAACTTCATCAGGACTACGCTGCATTTAAGAGGGAAATCCTGCCTCGTTTGGGCCAAAGATTGGCATGCAGCATGTGAGTACCAGCAGTGGACATTTGATGAGCGCCGTCTGGCCAGGATGCAAGTGGCAGACCTGCTGCATTCTCTGTGTCCATGTGATCTCTCACCTGCAACAACTGAACTTCTGCACACCGCCAAGACTGTATTAACAGCCCATCCACATTTGATGTAGTTGACGTGCGCTAAGAATTGAACAATTTTCCCCACAAAAATGTTATTTATTAACACTTTACATTATTTTAAACACCATGGTGTTGGGTAGGACTGAATATTAGATCACATCATATCACATATCAATTTTAATTTAATACTACGTCAGCTACAAAGGCTACTTTTATGGCAAGAACAATTCATTAAAACAAATACAATGAAAAACAACAAACAAATAAAAAACTTTTAAGGTTAATATACACTAAAAACTTTTCCTGGTAAAACTTTGCTGAATGGCACTTTAGGTGTACTTAATAAAAAAAAAACCTTCTGTAGTTATTTAAAGTAAGGCAGTGCAATTAAAAATGTTTTACAGTGAGGTCTTCACGCAAGACTGAAGTTTAACTTGTCCAAGGTAAGGTGGATATGTGAGTAGAAATAATACATGCGTGTTCAGAGGGGTATTGTACATGAAGCATTTGCTCTCCGAGGCATAATTGGGTTCATCCAGGGCCACAGCAGGACTGGGCGACCCATTCTTGTTTCCCTGCATCTCTCGGTGGAGATGATCCAGCAGGTAACGCAAGAACTCATGTGCATCCTGTTGTTGGTAGCCCCTGCAATAATAATAATAATAATAATGATAATAATGATGATGATGATGATGATGATAATAATAATGATGATGATAATAATAATAATAATAATAATTCAAAGTCTTTAATACATACTTGGTATTCTTTTTTATTGACTGACAACAAAACAGTATATATCTATATTTTTATTGTTTTGAAATATACAAATGATGACATCACAAGGCCAGACATAGTATTTGTCAATGTTAACCAAAAGTTAAATAGCTATGTAGATTTAGTAAAGTAAAAAAAATTGGTCTTGCACCAAAGTGATATTAACAATCCAGGACTTATATATAGGATAATAACTGTGGGTTACTCAGAAATATTATTGCAAATAATATTATACATTATTATGGCAGTAAAATGTAAACATTTAAATTAAAAGAATTAATACAGATTTTAGAGTAAACAAAGCAAAAATTAGGCAAAAATCACAAACTTCCAATATATCCATGAGCAGTGTTGGATTTCTTTACAGCCTTTTAATTGGCGTTTTAACTACAACAAGATTACAAAATCAAGAAGCTTCAGGATTATTTTATCCATTAAAAAAAAATTCAAAACACGTCATTTACTATTTAAACTTACAGAACTTTTGTGATACACAAAATAATATGAAACCTAGTATATTCCATAAAAGATACGTTTGACAAATCCAAAGGAAAAATTGCAACAACTTGTGCAGCTATGTGATTTTATGGTACCTGAAACTTGGCATTATTTTCCAGATGACATAAAAGAGAGCATCTGGGCTGAAGGCAGTCTGACTTCCCTGCCAAAGCGAACAGAGGGTTTTCCTAAACTCTTCAACCAGAGATCTGCACAACAGGGCAGAGAATTATAGCCATTGTAATGGACAGCATATGGACTCTAATATATCTGTGAGACTATAGAGGATTATACTGTATGACAAGAGGTTATCAAAATGTTAAATTAAATCATAACATTTAATCCATCATCATGTTAAGAATTTTTTGCTAGGCCAATACCAGCTAATGTACCAATTTTATATGAAAGTAAAAATTGCATATAAATATGTTTACATAGATATTTGACATGTATTTCTAAGTTTCCTTAAACCACCCCATCCCTTCTGTTTGCCATTTAATAGAGAGGACCTTACACACTGCTGTCCCCCTGACTTCTGGTGTGGTACATTCTCCTTCCTGCTGTTTTCCCACTTCGCAAGGCCACTGAGGGCAACTCCTTGAAATAACAGCTAAAATCTTGGATATTACTGAAGACAGGAAACAAAAAACAGGGTTTAACTAAACAGATGTCTCTCACATAACTTTGGTGTGTCTTTCTAAACATCACTGCAACACTGACAATTTGCCAGAATATAATAGAATTCTGTTCAGAATATGACAAATTATATTTCTTAAATCATTCAATTTTAGTTACAATCTTAGTGATTTGAGTTGGCATCAATATGACATGTGCATATAATTCTACATGAATTTAAATATCTAAAACTATGTACTGAACAGCTGCCAAAATAATGCCATTTAAACCTGAGAACAAGAATATAAGGTCACGTTCTAATGTCTCTCTTATTCTCTTAAATATATTAGTCTCTTGATTGTTTAAAAAAACAGTAATAGTGAAATATTATTAGAACTTAAAATAAGTGTTCCATTTTAACTACTTTCTCCTGTAATTGGTGCTTAAGAAACAGTTCTGATTATTATCATGAATGTAGAAACCAGCTGTAATGATTAATCTGTTTAAGGATACTTTGACAAATAGAATGATTAAAAAAAGCATTTGTTTTAACTAAATGTAAAGTCAAACATAAACATATCCTTGCTAAAATATACATTACCTTAAAAAAAAATCTTACTGACTGCAAATGTTTAAACAGTAGTGTAACTTCAGTAAAAAAAAAAAAAAAAAAAGTTCTCACAAACTATTAAAAAATTCTGGTTCAGTTGTTTATATGATATTTGGCAGGTAGGGATGCTCATTTCGGTTACTTTTGCCAACCAACAACCACCGCTCGTTAACCGAATATTAACTGTTAACTTGTCAGATTAATATTATATTATTATTAAATAAACAAAAATTGACATATCTATTTTGTGTCTGACACATTAAATATTGCATTTTAAAATACTGATTTATTTTAACATGCAAACATATTAACAACAGAACATAACTTCACACACATGCAGTGTTTCCAACAGCATAGAAAAAAGAATAAACTAAATAAAAAGAATAAATATTCCTGCCCCTAGATCGTTTTCACTTAAATGACAAATTTAGATTACAAACGAAAACACTGACTAAATACTTTTTAAGAACCAGTGTAGACAGTGTTTTTCCCATCATATGTTTTTGTTTTCTTCTGTCAAATAAAAATAGCAGGCTATACTCAAATAGATCGCTCCATGGAAAATATGCATTTAATTAATGCTCCGCTGTTCTTATATCATAAACCTCTGTCAACATTTTTAATAGAAGTGATTATTTTAAAGATTACGTCTTGAGTGTCTGGTTTTGCCTTAGAGCTTGTGTGCTATTATTACCTCTCTCACTCGCAGTTCATGTGCATGTGCTGCGTGTGATGAAAGACAATGACAAGGCACATATGTTGACTTTTTGTAACTTTTAGTTTTTTTACACATTGCATTAATTTGCATACATGTTTTATAAGCTATAAAATGAAAGCCTCAGTTTGGTGCGAAGTTATCATTATGCAAAAATAAAAAATAAATCTTTGAATTTGTTTGATTCGTAGATTATGTAGGATATTTTAAAAATTGATATTTTATAAGAACTATTAATAACTGTAATATTAAAAATAGAAAAAAAGGTTGGTTTGTTGGTTGTGCATTAAATCATCACAACTATAGCCTATTTGTTGCGTTTATGAGCAGTGCCGGAGCGCTCTGATGAAGAGAAAACCCAGATGCTCCAACTTGTGGCTGGCTTGTTTTCAAAGCAGAGCACATTTCAAAAAGTTTTGTTTTGCGGCTTCTTTCTCCAATTGTGCAAACAACTCGTCTGTGTCAAACTGTGACCAGCAATATCCTCCTTTTATTTTGCTTCTTTGGCAAAATATGTCTGTAGGCACGTGTGGTTGCATGTATTACGTCCCGCGAGTTAACTAATATGTGTTGCACATTTACGCAGCCAATTAAAAAAAAATGTAAATAATTTTTCAAAATCATTTAACTGATACCATTAATCAGTTAAAAAAGCACCCTTTCGGTTAATAGCGAAACGGTTATTTTAAGGCCAGTTTAAAGCTGCAGTGAGCAGGCAGATTGCCTAATCCATCCCCTTGCTGCCCACCAAGTTCTACTTCAGCCCACAGAGGTATCGCTGTGTGCCAAATCATACTAGAGGCACCAACATAGGTTCAGGGGAAGCATTTGACCACGACTGGCTGGGCCACCCACACCCTGACAGGCTACGCATCATTAACTGCCCTTGGCTCAGGGTCATGAAGGCTGCTCTTACCTCAGAGACTGGAGAATGGCATTCATAAAGCAGGTGTTGCCCAGATTGCGAAGGCCTGTGGCACATTGCACTAGAGCGCCCTCCTGTGTGTTTACATTTAAAAATAAAAGGAAATATCATTAATATACATTCTATTCATTCATTGCTTAGATTTACCTTATATATATATATATATATATATATATATATATATATATATATATAT
>CAIGQW010000473.1:2578055-2597782 GCA_903798125.1 Danio choprae | reverse complement strand
TACCGCATGTCTTTGGACTTGTGGGGGAAACCGGAGCACCCGGAGGAAACCCACGCCAACACAGGGAGAACATGCAAACTCCACACAGAAACGCCAACTGACCCAGCCGAGGCTCGAACCAGCGACCTTCTTGCTGTGAGGTAAACGTGCTACCCACTGTGCCACTGTGAGGCCCAATGGGGATTTATTCACAAACTAATCACTCCCTTCGTTAGAATAAGTAGTGAAAGCAGGAGTAGGGAGGATAATACATTTGCATGCACACAAACACACACTCTTTGTTGGCAATACCTGTGCGGTCACTAATCTATTGACGTAGAAAGGTTATGTAAAATTATTCATTCATTGATTTTCTTTTCGGCTTAGTCCCTTTATTAATCTGGGGTCGCCACAGCGGAATAAACCGCCAACTTATCCAGCATATGTTTTACGCAGCAGATGCCCTTCCAGCTGCAACCGATCACTGGAAAACATTCACACACACTCATACACTACGGACAATTTAGCCTACTCAATTCACCTATAACGCATGTTATTGGACTTGTGGGGGAAACCGGAGCACCCAGAGGAAACCCACGCCAACAAGGAGAGAACATGCAAACTCCACACAGAAATGCCAACTGACCCAGCCGAGGCTCAAACCAGCAACCTTCTTGCTGTGAGGCGATCGTGCTACCCACTGCGTGTCATTTAAAAAATCCTGATCTTTAATATATGTGTAAATATATCTCTGGCTCTGGATGGCCAGTCCTCCACTGCACCTTGATCCCACATTCATTTCAAAGGAGCAATACCCTGTAAAAAATGGCGGCTCTACTGACGCATTCCTTCCAATAGACAACAATAGCATAGGCGACTTCTAATGTAAATATCTATGGTACTGTATTAATGACATGTTAGCCTTAATTAACTGCTAACTGTATTTATTATACTATTTTAGCTGCAAAACAGTAGTAATTAAACATAATTAGTAGCTTGTTGTTCAGTTAACTTACACAATGAATCAAAGAAATAATATATGGCTTATGAAATTGTAACTAATGGTTAAAACTTAACTAATGCATAATTCGGGACCCTTAAAACGTTTAGTTAACCATTAATTACTAGTGCTTTTGTTTTTGACTAATGCTTAATTGTGAACAAATTAACCATGAATTAACTTGCTGCATTTGTTATACAATTAACATATTTCCCCAGCGGGAGGGGAACTTCAATGCTATGTGGAAACTTTCACTATGGGGATTTCATCAGAAGTTAATCATCTGAAAGTGTAATAAAATGGGACAATGAAATGCCAATGAATTGGCGGCGTCAGCGTGCCCAGCTGGCAGCAATCACAATCAATCGTGTATAAAAATGCCAGTAATGCACAGCAAAGACTTTTCGCTTTCAGAGCCAAACATGCTACTGAGAGAGTCTTCAGGGTTATTCCAAACCTCCTTCAGAGTGAGAGGAAGTCAGAATGAGCAGGTTTGAGCATGCTTTTTCTCCCAGTTCCAGAGTGTGTGACACGCAGTGGCAGACGGTCGAGCTGGGCTATTCTCCCTTGCCTGGCGTTCTCTGGTCCGGTCCTTCTAGAGCGGTGAATATAGCAAGTTTCCTAAAAGAGCAACATGGTTGTGCAGCACGACTTTTTCAAGATTTTGTTCCGACCATGCGTTTCTGGATGCGATGGTTTCCTGTCCACGATGGGCACGAGCACTGCGTTGCATGTTTGGGGATCCAGCATGTTAATGTGGTGCTCGCGGGCAGTCCAAGCCATCACTGCGATGACATGTCTGATGCGCAGCTAAGATCGCGGCTCGCTCTTGCAAAAGGGCGAACCACCCTTGTCGGGCAGATCTGAGGGGTACAGTGGGGTCAATCCGTCGCCCTCAGGCTCGTGAACCTCTCACTCCTCAGCGCGCTCCATCCAAGCTTTGAGTGAGGGAAGCGCGCCATCTTCTCGGATGGTTACCCTTTCACTTGATGACACGGAGGATCAGATGTCCATCACTGCATCAGAGGGTGGGCTGTCATTATCTGATGAGGATCCGAACCCGCTCCCTCCCTCTGGTGTGGTGAGCAAGTCCTTGGATCTAAAAGCAGATATGATGGCCGTGCTTTCCCGGGCTGCTTCGGCTATGGGTCTGGAGATGGCTTGTCTGTGGGTCTCAAGTGACGTCATTGTTGCTGCTACGGTTGCCTCGTTGTGTGTATTTGGAGCTCCGTCGGGTAGATTCGAAATTTCAATTGTTTATCACGAAATACATCCTCATTCACTAGTATTTGTCTTTTCTACTAAGGGTGAACAAACCCTTAATACATTTGTACAAATGTAAAATCTACTTTAAAATGTTCTGTCTCTCGAGCAATTGCCTGTGGCTTGTAGCTTTAGTCTGCTAGCTCCGCCAGCCAGCTAAAGCTATCAACTTGCTTTTACTTACTGTCTCACTTACTGTCTTTGCGCCTCACCCTGTACAATGTCGCTTGCGTGTCTATCCTTGAGTGCAGGAAAAGCAACGGTGGAGGCGTTGGAGCTGGAGCTGAAAGCAGTGAACGCCCAGATCCGCAACCTTGAGATGAAACGGGCACAGCTCCGAAAACAACAGGCCCTGCTCGATGTTCCCAGGACTGCTGCTCGCTCATCTGAGGTAAGTGTGCGATTCAATCTTAACATTCCGCCCACCTCATCCTCGTGTGTTTCTCTGTCCATTCCCAGCGCACCAAAGATGCAGTTTGTCCAGGGGTCGATCACGCTGGCACCTGGCTACCCTGGCCCCTAGGGGCAGCCGCATAAGGTGAATACCAGGTCTTGGGGCAGAACGTCCCCTCCTCCTGTGTTCGAGATGCCCACGGAGAACCGCTTCGCCCCCCTCTGCGAGACAGGTCGAGCTATGTGGCAGTCATCAGTGACTCCATCGTTTGCCACGTCCACACTGCAGGTCTCCCCAATTGGGCAGCAGGTGACCTCTGCAGCCTATCGAGACTGCAAGCTTTCCCAACGTACTGTCGTCGTTTAAAATGCCTAGAACTTAACTAGGTGTGTTTTTACGACTCCCCAAAAATATAATTAAGCCTTAAATGCTTCACAGGTAAGTAAGGGCCAGGGGGCACGTTAGAGGGCTATGTCTCTGGTGATGATGGTGCACTCACACGGATAGCCTGGCTAACCTCTCACCAGAGACGTGGTAAGGTTCGATCGCGGTGGCGTTTTCCATACATTTCCCCATAGTTGAAGTTTCCACATAGCATTGGAGTTCCCTTCCCGCTGGGGAACGAATCGGTTACTACGTAACCCTCATTCCCCGAGGGGGGGAACAGAAATGCTATGCTCCATCGCCAGAGCGATTGTGCCTTAGCTGACAGCTTATTTCGGCCCTTCAGCTAGAAAAGGTGTTTTTGCTGTGCACGGCTGCATCTTTATACACAATTGATTGTGATTGCTGCCAGCTGGGCAAGCTGACGCTGCCGATTAATTGGCATTTCATTGGCCCATTTTATTATTCATTCAGCTGATTGGCTTCTGATGAAATCCCCTTAGTGGAAGTTTCCACATAGCATTGAAGTCCCCCCCCCCTCGGGGAACGAGGGTTACGTAGTAACCGATATCTGCATCACATTGGTTTGCTAGGTGCTGGAAGTCACTTTAGAATGGGATCCAATTGTCTATATGGATTATTTTATTAGTAGCAGATTAGCACTAACTATTAGCTTATTCTAGTCCTTAGAATGTGGATATCACTTTATTAATCTAGAACAAAATACATCAATACAAAACAAATACAAACACAGGCAATTAATAAAGACAAGATCAATACCAGAACCAAAAGGTCCATACAAATATAAATCACACACACAGACAGCATAATCCAAATCAAAAAAATTAGTTATCTGATGTTTTTGTAGAACAAAAATACAACAGAAAAAAAAATACAAAAAAAAAAAAATCAAGACAATATTAATAAAATAACCAAGAAGTCTATACAAATATAAATCCCACATACAACCAAACAGAAATTAAATTAGTTATCAGTTGTTATTCTTTGTTGTTATTCAATGTGTCTCACTCCAACATATAATAATACACAAGTAGGAACCACTACGTATAATCCAAAATCATTGAGAACAAAATCCCAAACCCAAAAAAACCCAAATATAATAAGTTGTATACACCACCAACCACACAATTCAAAATATCAAATGCACACCAAACATTTGGTTCCGATTTGGCAATACCAATAAGCAAGTGTAATATCACATCATCCCTACAATCATAACAGCGACAACAACTTCTCAACAAAAAAAATAAAAATAATAATAACAGCACATACAAAAGAAAAGAATACAAACCGAAATAATAACAATACTCCATACAAAAATCACATCACTCAGAGAAAGTCACAAACTCACTAGACTAACGTTGGTTTCCGACGACAACACACACAGGTGGTTTGAGGACTTGTGTAAATCATACAAAGTCAGCACACATGAATTGGCCAGTGATGATGTGGAATTCGAGGCGATTACATTCGAATTCCAATACACACGCTCATGGAAATATTGTTTCCGAATAAGGCCAGATGTCACTCAAGCCACAGCAAAGCAGCAGCTAGCAGACTCTGCACAACAACTCCTTAAAACTCTTTAAAAAAAATTTCCTGTACTCTAACTGTCACGGTCACAGAAGGCAGAGACGGAAGGATTAGTTTTCAGGGTGTTTATTAAAACACAGTGAGAATCTTCACACCGTAGTGCGAGCAGGCACACTGATAAAACAGTCAAGAAATGTAAACAGTCACTTCCCTTGGAATCGAGCAAACAGGTAACAGGAGTTAGCCGTTGATAGAAGATTCAAAAGAGGATCAGGATGAGCGCAGGGAGAGTATGACCATACAACAATGATTCCAGCCGACGAGTGAACAGGAGGGGTGAGTTTATATAGTGCGTGAGTGATGGCTGGAGCAGGTGAGTTGTTAGTGCACAGGTGTTCGTGATTAGTAATCAGGTGATTGTGTGCGGTGTGTAGTGGATAGAGAGTGTGAATGGTGACTGGGGCTGATGGAATGTGCAGAGGGTGTGACAGTACCCTCCCCTCCACGGGTGACTCCTGGCACCCTAGACCGGCAGCGAGGACGACCACGGCCTCGGGGAGCTAGGCGATTGGCGTGTAGACAGTAGAATTCTTCAAGGAGAGTGGGATCGTGGTGTCCATGACCTCTCCTCGGGACCAAATCCCTCCCAGTCTATTAGATACTGGATGTGAGTGAGGAGGCAGGTTGAGGCGGTAAGTGACAGGGTTGATCTGGGAGTGGATGGTGTAGGGCCCTATGTAGCAGGGACTCAGCTTCCTACAGGGCAGCCGGAGGCGGATGTTCTGGGTGGAAAGCCATACCTTGTCCCCTGGGTGGTATATGGGCTTAGGTAACCTACGGCAACTGGCGGCGTCGGTGTGCCTCCGAACTGCTCGTTGGAGTTGGACGTGAGCTGAGTCCCATACCCTCTCACTCTCCTGGAACCAGTGGTTTACCGCGGGCACTTCGGAGGACTTGCCGGTCCACGAGAACAGTGAGGGTTGGTAACCTAGAACACACTGAAAGGGGGTTAGTCCAGTGGAGGCTTGACGAAGGGAATTTTGTGCATACTCAGCCCACGGTAAGTACTGGCTCCAGGTATTTTGGTGTTGGGCACAGTATGTCCGAAGGTAGCGGGAGATCTCCTGGATCTTTCGTTCGGTCTGGCCATTAGTTTGCGGATGGTAACCGGATGAGAGGCTGATGGTGGTTCCAAGTAGCTGGAAGAATGCCCGCCGGACCCTGGAGATGAATTGGGGCCCACGGTCTGAGACAATGTCTTCAGGGAGACCGTAGTTGCGGAAGACGTGGGTAAACAATGCCTCAGCAGTTTCTAAGGCGGAAGGAAGTGCTTTGAGTGGGATGAGTTTGCAGTGTTTGGAGAATCGATCGACGACAACCAATATGGTGGTGTGACCTCGAGATGGAGGTAAATCTGTGGCAAAGTCAACACTGATGTGAGTCCAGGGTCGGCAGGGAATATGTAATGTTTGGAGTTTCCCTTCTGGAAGACAGTGAGGAGTAGTGGTAATGGCGCAGACCGAACACCCCCGAACATACTGGGAGACGTCCTTGGCCATCCCTGGCCACCAATATTTCTCCCGTAGGAGCGAGAGGGTTCGCCTGCTGCCCGGATGTCCTGAGCCGAGGGAGGTGTGCGTACTGTCGAGGAGGGTGAGCTGATGGCTGGATGGCATGTAGGTTAAGCCTTGGGGAAGTTCAGGAGGGGCTGGCTCCTCGAGGGTGGCAGCACGAATTTCCTCGTCTATTCTCCACAAGATAGGTGCGAGGAAGATAGATGGAGGTAGTACGGGTTCGGGAGTGTCTTGAATGGGGTCAGGTGAATACAAACGGGATAAGGCGTCTGCTTTGCAGTTTTTATGACCAGGTTGATAGGTTATAGAAAAGTTGAATCTGGCGAAGAACAGGGACCAACAAGCTTGTCGAGCGTTCAGGCGTTGGGCATGACGGAGGTATTGGAGGTTCTTATGATCGGTAATGACTGTGAAAGGGAATTGTGCTCCTTCAAGCCAGTGCCGCCATTCCTCGAGGGCCAGTTTGATAGCAATAGCTCACGATCTCCCATTCCGTAGTTCTGTTCAGCAGGACTAAGTTTCCTTGAGTGGTACGCACACGGATGGAGAGCTTTAGGTTCACCAGACCACTGAGAGAGCACGGCTCCTACTCCTACGTCCGCCGCATCGACTTCCACGATGAAGGGCCGTGTAGAATCGGGGTGCTTGAGGATCGGAGCTGAAGTAAATTTACTCTTGAGGAGCTGGAAGGCGCGGTTGGCGTCAGAGCTCCAGGTGATGGTACGTCGTCCACTTTTGAGGAGAGATGACAGTGGGGCAGAGATGAGACTGTAGTTCTTTATGAACCGTCGGTAGAAGTTGGCGAATCCCAGGAATCGCTGGAGCTTTTTCACCGTTTGGGGCTCTTTCCAATTAGCCACGGCCTCTACTTTAGTGTTCTCCATCTGAACCCCCGCAGCGGAAATCACGTACCCGAGAAAGGAAATGGTGGATTGATGGAACTCTCACTTCTTGGCCTTTAGATAGAGCTGATGTTCCCTGAGGTGACGTAGTACTTGGCACACATGAGTACGGTGATCTTCGAGGTTACGGGAGTAGATGAGGATGTCGTCGATATAGACTATGACACATCGATGAAGAAGATCTCTGAAGATTTCGTTCATGTAATTCTAGAACACGGAAGGACTGTTAGCTAGCCCGTAGGGCATTACCAGGTACTCATAGTGACCAGTAGGGGTAATGAAGGCGGTCTTCCACTCATCTCCCTCTCGAATACGGATAAGATTGTAGGCGCTGCGGAGGTCCAGTTTACTGAATATACGCGCCTCCCAGAGCTCCTCAAGAGCTGCTGGGACAAGCGGTAGTGGGTAAGCGAACTTCATCGTGGCCTCGTTCATCACCCGGTAATCAATACACGGCCCTCCGTCTTTTTTCTTAACAAAGAAGAAGCTCGATGCGGCAGGTGATCTGGATGGTCTGATGAACCCCTGGTCGAGGGCTTCCTGGATGTAGCTCTCCATCGCCTCATGCTCAGGACGGGAAAGAGGGTAGATACGACCGTGTGGTAACTTGGCATTGGGCAGCAGGTCGATGCTACAGTCACAGGGCCGGTGAGGAGGGAGTCGTGTGGCACGCTCTTTACTGAAGACATCAAGGAAAGACTGGTAGGTGGATGGGATTAGTAGAGTGAGCTTTGTGTCTGGTAATCCATTACCGTAGAGTGAAGGGGAAGAGATGGTCGGGTAGGAGTGGTCTTGTTTACCGGTGGGCTGCTGGTGTGATCCATGCAGGCGTCGCTCCATCCCAGGATCTCTCCCGTGCTCCAACTTATGGTGGGTTGGTGCTGGATCAGCCACGGTCGACCCAGCACCACGTCCACATTGGCCCTTGGTAATACTAGTAGGAAAAGTTTTTCAGAATGATGAGGAGGAGTGAAGAGTGTCACCTGGCGGGTCCGTCGGGTGATCTTGCCGTCGCCCAATGGTGAGTCCTGTATGGTAAATATCTGATACTGGGTCACGTTTATCATTGTGGGGATGCTGTGTTTGGTTACGAACTTGGATGATATGAAGTTTCCGGCCGCTCCGGAGTCCACCTGGACATTGATGGAAAAAGTACATGAATTTATGGTTAGGGTGGATTGGATATGAGGAATATTGCAAACTGAAGGAGTGATGGAAAAGGCACTCACCATTGGACGAGGCGGACGAATGGGACAGCCTGAGAGGAGATGGGAAGCTTCTCCACAGTATAAGCAAAGTTTCAGTTGGACTCGTCGGTTGCGCTCTGCTGTGGTGAGGTGGTATGATTCGGTGATCATAGGTTCATCCAATCCAGGAGGTGATGGTGAAGGGTGACGATAACAAGGAGCATCAACTGTAGGGAGTGGCTGTGAGGAGTGATGGTACTGAGGTGCTCTTTGGTGGGTTGTTGTGGGAGAACAGGCGTTGAGGTGTTGGGAGACGCTGATAGCCTTCTTGATAAATATTTCCAGGTCCGCGCTGTCTTCATATATAACCATGCGGATGCTAGGTTTAAGTCCCTGTTGATAAGTGGCTAACAGCGCCACCTGGTTCCACCCACTACTGGCGGCGAGAGTGCGAAACTGGAGGGTGTATTCGTGAATGTTGAGATCCTTCTGATTGAGTGAAATGAGTTCGTCATGGACGGAGAGAGCTGTGAGTGCGATGCCAAACACTTCTTTAAAGTGCTGGGTAAAGGTGTGGAAGGAGTTTAGTACCGGGTTGCGAGCGCTCCACAGCGCATCCGCCCATTGAAGTGCTCAACCCGTGAGGAGGGAAATCGTGAATGCCACTTTGGTGATTTCGTTAGGAAACAGCTGCGAGTTGGCTTCAATGAACAATGAGCACTGTAATACGAAGCCCGCACAGGCACTGGGCTCGCCGTCATAGCTCGCAGGACGAGATAGGGGTGAGTTCACCATCGATAGGGGATTTGTATGAGCACCCGATGGTGCAGAGAAGAACGGTGGTTGATTCATTGTTGTCACTTCAGCGAATGAGTCGGTAGCGATCCCGGAAGTGTTAGCGTTAGCCTCCATTGAACCGGGAGTATTTGCGGGGCTGGAATCCTGTCATGGTCACAGAAGGCAGAGACGGAAGGATTAGTTTTCAGGGTGTTTATTAAAACACAGTGAGAATCTTCACACCGTAGTGCGAGCAGGCACACTGATAAAACAGTCAAGAAATGTAAACAGTCACTTCCCTTGGAATTGAATCGATGATATCCGTTGATAGAAGACTTGAAAGAGGATCAGGATGAGCGCAGGGAGAGTATGACCATACAACAATGATTCCAGCCGACGAGTGAACAGGTGGGGTGAGTTTATATAGTGCGTGAGTGATGGCTGGAGCATGTGAGTAATTAGTGCACAGGTGTTCGTGATTAGTAATCAGGTGATTGTGTGCGGTGTGTAGTGGATGGAGAGTGTGAATGGTGACTGGGGCTGATGGAATGTGCAGAGGGTGTGACACTAACACAGAAGACTTACCTTTGGAATTAACTATAGACCAATTACCGGTTTGTAATCGAGGTTGCAGAAAAAAACCAGGAGCGCTAGCATTTACAGTGAGGGAATGACATCCGATGTGGTATAGACTTAGTTGTTGTATTAGAGATGTGTTATATTGATTACATATTATATATATTATTTACATAATGCTTTCAGCGTATTATAACAGCTTGTCACCCAGTGATAAGCACAGTTATTCGGCAAAATTAACGTTAAAGTGAGCGGCGTTCATTAGACAGGTCCATTTGCGATAGCACCTTCCCAATGGATATTGGATATTGGCCAAGCATCCAGCCTGAAATATACAACTATCTCATAGAAACTCCAAGTGATTTTACAAGAGAGAAATTAAAGACCTACAAGTCTTTGGATGCGAACAATTTTGTTCCGTGTAGCCATGTGCAAGAAATAATGTCCCATGATTACCAGATTCAAAACTTTGTAGTGCTAAAAACCGAGGTTCTGCCTAGCCAAAGACAAGGAAAGAAGACGGAACTGTACAAGGCCTAGGTAATCATCAAGCAAAACAACTGCATTCTGACAGCGAACTGCACCTGTATGGCAGGGTATGTGAACTTACATTTTTACATTTCATTCTAAGCATTCAGTGTCCGCAGCTTAATTAATTAACTGTTCTTGCGGGGGCAGCACGGTGGCGCAGTGGGTAGCACAATCGCTGTGTGGAGTTTGCATGTTCTCCCCGTATTCGTGTGGGTCTCCTCCTGGTGCTCCGGTTTTCCCCACAATTCCAAAGACATGCGGTATAGGTAAATTGGGTAAGCTAAAATGTCCGTAGTGTGTGTGTGTGTGAATGAGAGTGTATGGATGTTTCCCAGGGATGGGTTGCGGCTGGAAGGGCATCCGCTGCGTAAAACATATGCTGGATAAGTTGGCGGTTCAATCCGCTGTGGCAACCCCAGATTAATAAAGGGACTAAGCCGAAAAGAAAATGAATGAAAGAATAACTGTTTTTGCTAAAATCATTGCTGCTATCAAAAACGAGTCATGTGTATGATTCAGCAAAGCGTGAATTTACCTGGTATAAAATCAAAACTGCAGAGTTGAGCATTTTTAATTAGGTCCTCACTCCATTCACCTCTTCTGATGGCTGTTAGCCAAAGACGTCTGTGGTTGACATTAAAAGCAGTGTGGTGTATGGTAAAATCAGAATCAGAGTTAGAATCAGAATGGGTTTTATTGCCAAGTGTGCTTACACACACAAGGAGTTTGTTTTGGCTACAGAAGCTTCCAGTGTACATAAAGTGAACAGTTATAACACAAAATAAATATGAAAAAGACAACAAACATTAAACAGAGATGCAGTCAGTCAATCAAAAGCTCTGGATGATGAATTGTATGTACAGATTGTTATAAATATACAAGTTATAAGGTGCTGTGTACAACTGCGTAGAAAAAGTATTGCACTGTAAATTGTTATAAGGTGCTGTGTACAACTGCGTAGAAAAAGTTTTGCACTGTAAATTGTTATAAGGTGCTGTGTACGAGTGCGTATGAGAAAGTATTGCACATTTATTGCACAGTAGTGGAATATTTAACTGTTCATGAAGTAGATAGCCTGAGGAAAGAAACTTTTCCTGTGTCTGGCTGTTTTTGTGCTTGGTGCTCTGTAGCGCCGACCAGACGGTAACAGTTCAAACAGGAAGTGTGCTGGGTGTGAGGGGTCCAGAGTGATTTTGTAAGCCCTTTTTCTCACTCTGGAAGAGTACAGTTCTTGAAGTGTAGGAAGGGTAGTGCCAGTGATTCGTTCAGCTGTCCGGACTATTCGCTGTAGTCTGCGGAGGTCGGTTTTGGCAGCTGAGCCAAAACAGATGGTGATTGAAGTGCAGAGGATGGATTGGATGACCGCTGAGTAGAACTGTACGAGCAGCTCCTGGGGCAGGTTAAACTTTCTCAGCTGACGGAGGAAGTACAGTCTCTGCTGGGCTTTCTTCACAATAGAGTCTATGTGAATGTCCCACTTCAGATCCTGAGAGATGGTGGTGCCCAGAAACCTGAATGACTCTACTGCAGCCACAGTGCTGTTCATGATGGTGAGTGGGGGGAGTGCAGGGCGGGTTCTCCTAAAGTCCACTATCATCTCCATCGTTTTGAGCGTGTCCAGCTCCAGGTTATTGCATCTGCACCATAAAGCCAGCCGCTCCACCTCCTGTCGGTATGCAGACTCGTCGCCGTTCCGGATGAGGCCGATAACAGTAGTGTCATCCGCAAACTTCAGGAGCTTAATGGATTGGTCTTTTGCAGTGCAGTCGTTGGTGTATAAAGAGAACAGTAGTGGGTAGAGGACACATCCCTGGGGGGCGCCGGTGCTGATGGTGCAGCTGGCGGATGTAATTTTGCCCATTCTGACTAGCTGTTGTCTGTCTGTCAGAAAGCTGGTGATCCATTGACAGACAGAGCTAGGAACAGAGAGCTGGGTCAGTTTGAACTCGAGCAATGATGGGACAATGGTGTTGAAGGCAGAGCTGAAGTCCACGAACAGAATCCTTGCGTAGTTTCCTGGTTTGTCTAGATATTGTAGGGTATAATGCAGTCCCATGTTGACTGCATGATCCACAGACCGGTTTGATCTATAGGCAAACTGCAGAGGGTCCAGCAAAGGTCCAGTGATGTCCTTCCGATATGCTAGCACCAGTCTTTCAAATGACTTCATGGCCACAGATGTTAAGGCCACAGGTCTGTAGTCATTGAGTGCTGAGATCTTTGGTTTCTTCGGGATTGGGATGATCGTGGAACGCTTAAAGCAGGATGGAACAGTGCACTGTTCCAGTGATCTGTTGAAGATCTGTGAGAAAATGGAGGCCAGCTGGTCAGCGCAGGTTCTCAGACAGGCTGGTGAGACACCGTCTGGGCCTGGTGCTTTCCTTCTCTTCTGTTTCCTGAAGATCTGACGCACATTATCCTCACTGATCTGAAGTGCAGGGGGGGAGAGGGGGATGGCTGGAGGTGTTGATGGCTGTGTAGAGAGATGGTCATGGTGGGTGTGAGGTGTCTGGTCGGCTGTCTCAAATCTACAATAGAACATATTCAGCTCGTTTGCAAGATCTTTATTGCCATCAATGGTGGGGGATGGTGTCTTGTAGTTAGTGATGTCCTTCAGGCCTTTCCACACTGATGCAGGGTCGTTGGCCGAAAACTGTTTTTCCAGCTTTTTGGCATAGCTCTTCTTAGCCACACCAATCTCCTTTGTCAGTGTGTTCCTGGCCTGATTGTACAGGACCCTGTCCCCACTCCTGTAGGCGTCCTCTTTGGCCTGACGAAGCTGTCTAAGTTTTGGTGTGAACCATGGTTTATCATTGTTAAATGATAAATAAGTCCTGGTAGGGATGCATAACTCCTCACAGAAACTGATGTATGATGTTACAGTCTCTGTGAGCTCGTCCAGGTTGGTGGCAGCAGCTCCAAATACACTCCAGTCAGTGCATTCAAAACAAGCTTGTAAGTCCTGTTCTGTGTCGTTGGTCCATCTCTTAACAGTCCTTAATACTGGCTTAGCAGTTTTAAGTTTTTGCCTGTAAGTTGGTAGAAGATGAACCAGGCAGTGGTCGGAGAGTCCTAGAGCTGCTCTGGCGACCAAGCGATATGCACCCTTTATTGTTATGTAACAATGGTCCAAAATATTATTGTCTCTGGTGGGGCATGTAATATGCTGTTTGAATTTAGGTAGCTCATGTGTGAGTTTAGCCTGATTAAAGTCACCAAGAATGATAAAGACAGAGTCCGGGTGATGTTGTTCTGTGTCTGTGATCAGATCAGCCAGCTGTTGCAGTGCAATACTCACGTGTGCTTGTGGTGGAATATAAACACAGATGAGAATGCATGAGGAAAACTCCCGCAGCGAGTAGAATGGCTTACAGTTAATGAAAAGCACTTCCACATCAGGACAGCACATCTTCTTTAACACAGTTACATCCGTACACCACCTTCTGTTGATGTAAAAGCATATTCCACCGCCGTATCGCGATCCGCTCTGAACAGCTGAAAGTCCGGTATGTGAAGCGCGCTGTGCGGAATGGCTTCGTTCAGCCAGGTTTCCGTGAAACACAAAGCAGCAGAGTTGGTAAAGTCCTTGTTATTGCGTGCGAGCAGAAGTCGTTCGTCCATTTTGTTAGGAAGAGAGCGAACATTTGCCAGATGGATGCTAGGCAGCGGCGTTCTAAAGCCGCGTTGTCTGAGCCTGACGAGCGTGCCCGCTCGCTTCCCAGGCCTGCGCATCTTGTAGCGTTTCCACAGTGCCGCTACTCCACCGACAACAATGTTCCGCAAAACGCCAGAAAAACCAAAAACCGATTGGTGATTAAAGGGTGTGCACTGCCGAATGTTTAGCAGTTCGTCCCTGGTGTAACTGATCGCGTATGACAAACATAAAACAGGACAAATTAACAAAAACATTACAAAAACTGAAGCGCTCTACGCCGAGGCAGCCATCCGCGGCGCCATCTTATAAAATGTAAGTTTTCTATTTTTGGACTTTTGATTTTGGCATCCTACCACAAAAAATGACATGTTTGCTATTGCAACCAGTCTTTTTTTGCAACCAGTATGCGTGGTTGAACCCGTGTGATGTAGGTTGGTAATTTCCCTATACATGCACACCATAAGCTAATTTCCGACAGCCACAACTGTCCTTAAGTGAAAAATACACTCATTTAAAATTGATAATTTATTCCATCTTACTCACGGTTTCCAATATGCTTTACTCACTGGAGAGCTAGTGGAGAGATCAACAGGTCCCATCAACAGGTCCCATTAACAGGTCAAAACAACAAAATGCGACCAGGGACAGAGACCTCACCTGCTCCTATAAAGCCGTGATGTGATTAGCAAGCAACGCATGTATTTAAAGGGCCAACCTACTACAATCAACTTCAGGTGAAAAATTAATGTGACATTTTTCAATTTCAAAAGGATAATTTTACAGCATCAATGTTGTAATGTAATTACAATACATTCAGTTAAATAAATGTAAGCATTCATTTAGTTGTTCGAACATAAAACGAGACGAAAGACCATGTAACCGCTAACACTGTCAGGATCAGCAGGCGAGCGCAGAAACTCCATTGATAATACTAGGGTAAAATAAACTGTAATATGATGACAGACATGGTGCAGGAAAATGGAATTTAATGCAGGGCTTCTTGCCCGGTCTGAGACACACTTTATATCATATATCTATCAGGCAGTGAAGATCACTAGTTTTTAAAGAAATCAGACCTAAAACATGGTTTTATAATGGAAATATATTTCACCGGAAGCGCTGAGGCTGGCTGGCTGAAATTAAAAGTCCGTGTGGATATACCCCATTGGTTTCCGTTTGCAGTGCTGGTTTGAGCACTTGATTTATCATTTGCGTGTTGGTTTGAGCAATTGATTTATCATTTGAGAGTGCTTTTTGATTTATCATTTAAGTATAGTTGTTTTGAGAGTTAGATTTTTTTTTTAGGCATTTGAATTTTGCTTTTAATTTTGTTGAGAAAAAAACTTTCATACTAAATCCAATCTTCAAATCCTGCGCTATATGCAAATTTAACTAAGTAACATTTAATAAAGAGTCAGACACAATGCATTTTATTCAATTATTAGTTTTGCTTAAATAATGTAAGCTATTATTTGGCAAACACATTATTTCATTTGTAGGCTATACAGGAGGTTTTGTACTTTGTTTTCCAGTTAAACATCATCACAAGCACATAAGGCAGGCTCCATGATTACTGTCATTATAGGCTAAATAAAACATCTATTTTGTCGTACAGATACATGCAAGACGTCATTAAAACTGTTACTTATCATTTGTGTGCACTATATATTTTCATGCTAAATGTAATGCTGTTCACATAGCAACATGCTAATGTCAGATCTAGTGTCCTGTTGCTCCCTGAAAATAACACTGACGGGGTCTCTGGTTTCCCCCACAGAGCAAACACATGAGTGAGTTGGATAAACTAAAAAGTGGTTGTAGTGTAGGAATGTGTGTGTAAATGAGAGAGTGTATGGATGTTTCCCAGGGGGTTTATAAATTAACGAACTCCCAGGGCTGGGTTGCAGCAGGAAGGGCATCCACAGGTAAAACTTGCCAGAGAAATTGGTGGTTCATTCTGCTATAGCAACCCTGATTGGGTGAGTGAGTGAGTAAAACTGGGCTGTCAAATTCAGTTCATGAAAAGCCCAGATTAGACACCAAACCCAACAACATAACACATGCATGAGAGCGTGTAAGGCCTGAGCTTACCCAATATAATAATTAGAATGATGCCTTAACTGAGTTCTCTATTAGGTTTGGAATGTTGCTATAGCAGTCAGGTGCCATACCTGACATAGAGGAATGGAATGATAGCTCCTGCTAATTAAGCAACTGAAGATAATTTATCAATGTGCAATTCTTGTATTTATTTTACACAAACAACATAAAGCTATTTTTTTAATCACATTAACTTGCAATGATTAAGATAAAGACTTTACTACTGTGTATGTTCATTTAGTCCTCATATTTTTCCATTTAGTAGTCGCATGGAGGGATTGGGAGATGACGCTAGATGTGAGTATCAGGACCAACGATGACTGTGTGAAGGTGAGTGCTCTTTATACTGTGTGTGTGTGTGTGTGTGTGTGTGTGTGTGTGTGTGTGTGTGTGTGAACAGGTGCATTCAATTAGTAATCAGGGGAAAGTGAACAGCTGTGAGTGGGTTCAGGTGACTGGGGTGACTCTGGTGACTGCCTGACATTACCCCCTCCTCCAGGACCGGAGGCCTTCCTAAACCGGTGCCGGGGTCGACCATGTCCTCTGGGCCCCGGCCGGTCTGGGTGCAATCGGTGGAACTCCACAAGAAGAGACAGATCCAGGACATCATCTCTAGCCACCCAGGATATTTCCTCAGGACCCTAATACTCCCAGTCTATGAGATATTTCAAGCGACTACCCTGGCACCGGGAGTCCATGATTTCTTTGGCCGTGTAGATGGAGGAGGGGGTATCACATCAGCTCCAGGGGGTTCTGTGTGGGGAGAAAAACATGGTTTTAGAAGGGAAAAGTGGGAAGTGGGGTGAATTCTGTACCTTGGTGGAAGTTGGAGCTGATACATGACGTCATTAATTTGCCTCTATTTGCCAGTATTTTGAAGAGACCAATGTAGCGGGCAAAGAAGACAGAGTCGTAACTCCCGGGTAGAAAGCCAAAGCCGGTCACCGGGTTGATACATGGGAGTGTTCACTCACTCGAAATCAGTAGTCCACAGCTGGAACCTCCGATGGTTCCCCTGTCCAGGGGAACAGTGGTGGTTGGTAGCCGAGTATGCACTGAAATGGTGTTAGTCCTGCAGAGTCTTGGTGGTCAGAGTTCTGTGCATACTCGGCCCATGGAATGAATTGGCTCCAGCTGTACTGGTCCTGGTGGCAGTATGACCTGAGGTACAGCCCGATCTCCTGGATCTTTCACTCAGTCTGGCTATTAGTCTGGGAATGATAGTTTGAGGAGAGATTCACAGTGCCACCAAGAAAACGGAGGAATGCCTTCCATACATGAGGTGAATTGAGGGCCCTGGTCTGACACAATCTCTTCAGGGATAGCATAGTTACGAAACACATGTTGGAATAGCAACTCTGCTGTTTCAAAGGCTGTGGGTAAACCTCTGAGGGGAACCAGTATGCATGCTTTAGAGAAACGATCCACTGTGACAAAGAAGCAGGTGTTACCTTAAGAGCTTGGGTGGTCCGTCACAAAGTCTACACTGATGTGGGACCAGGGTCTTCGAGGAATGGGTAGTGGAAGTAGTTTTCCTGAGGGCAAATGACGAGGAGTTTTAGATATGGCACAGACTGAGAAAGATCAGACGTACCTGATGACATCCGGGGTCATACTGGGCCACCCGTGTTTTCCCTACCCGCTAAGCAGTTTATCTTATGTAGCGCTCCCCCTGGATAGGGATTGCCCATATTGCCATCAGGTCTCCCCATTTGGGTAGCAAGTGGCCTCCACAGCATCCTCCCCCTTGGCACGTTTTCCTAAACTACTGTCGTATTTAAAAAAATCTAGATCCTAGACTACAATCAGCTTGATAAAAGCACATTTACAACCCCGATACTAAATTCCAAATCATATAATGGTAATTAAAGGGCCTAGGGGATGGTGGAAGTTTGCGCCCTTGGTGATGCTTGTGTGCTCATGCTATGCTTGGCAAACTTTACATCTGGGGCGCGATGTGCTCAGCTGCTGTGGCGTTTTCCATTCACTCCCAATGTGTGAAGACACATGTTGAAGTTCGCCTGAAGGGGAACGTCCTGGTTACTAACTTAACCCACGTTTCTCAAAGAGGAAATGAAGACATGTGTCTCTGGTGCCACAGCAGCTGGGTCTCCAGCTGATAGCTGAGTGTTCGGCTCTTCAGTGGCTATGAATCTAACTGCTCGCTTCGAGTGTGCTGGCTATATACTCTACTAATGATTAAGCTGCGCTGCTGCTGGTGATGAGCTCTGCCAACTCATTGGCATTTATTAGCCTGTTTTTTACTCTTCAGAGTGAATGGTCATATAGCAAACTCCCAAAGTACAATGAAAAGCGTCTCCGTTCCCACTTCGGGAAACATGGGGCACGTTAGTAACCAGGACATTGCTGCACAATGCTAAGACCAGTAATATTTAATAGCAGTATAGTGTACAACTCGGCATCAGCATCTATGCTTAAGAAATTAGTTGAAATAACCCTTTAACTGCCCCACCAAGAAAAAAAATGTTTGGATTGCATTTCTTAACTCCTAATGTCACTAGTTATCACACTCAATGCATTTATTTTTTCAACACATCCCATGATTTCTAAAATATCAGCCTCTACCAAATGGTTGATGTCGGTTTATGGTAAAATTACCGGACCTAATACATATGAAAAATCTGAAAATATGAAGTGTAAGACCATTCATTAATTCATTTTCTTTTCGGCTTAGTCCCTTTATTAATCTGGGGTCGCCACAGCGGAATGAACCGCCAACTTATCCAGCATATGTTTTACACAGCAGATGCCCTTCCAGCTGCTACCCATCACTGGGAAACATCCACACACACTCGTTCACACACATACACTATGGACAATTTAGCCTACCCAATTTACCTGTACCGCATGTCTTTGGACTTGTGGGGGAAACCGGAGCACCCGGAGGAAGTAAAATAAAATTTTATTTTATTTAAAAACTAAAATCGGCAAGTCATGGGCGGGGGGACCAGTGGCAAGTCATGGGCGGGGGGACCCGGGGCCAGTCAGACAAGTCATAGGCGGGGCACCAACAGCACGGCTTAGATTTCAGTTCGCTTCCCTCACCCAAAGGGACAAGTCATAGGCGGGGCACCAACAGCACCGACCCCTGGAACCAGAAGACGTTGGTGCACCCAGAGACACTTTGAAACTCAGACCTGGAAACTGTTGGTGCACCAGAGTCAACTTTAATCCGACAAGTGACATGTCCTTTGGGTCACCAACGGCACGATTGGCTGCCTCTTGCGTTTAGAAAAAGTCAGTGTTCGCGTGCTTAAGTGTGGGGTGCCCGGGCGCAGCTGGTGAACAGGTGTATTTCAAAGGGGCCCAGCAGGGCTTTTACTTGCCCCGGAAAAGGTGATGGTCCCCGGCCAGAGGTAGGGTTAGTTTGGGTATGGTCCGAAAATGGGGCCTTACGAGCTGAGACGTACCCCAGAAAGGGTGACTGGTCCCTGGGCTAGCTGGCTCGGGCGAGAGCCAGTGGAGTGGTCAAATCAAGCAAGGGGGATGGTGGGTCTTTCAGCCAAGTCCTGTTTGGGGGATGGTGGGTCTTTCCGGTGGGCTCCCTCTCGGGAAGAAAGCGACTGTCAATTTTCACCGCTTGGGTCGTTCGTCCAGGCCCAAGACGCCAGCCGGCCGGGACGCCCCCCCGTTCCTGGCTTAGGCGCCGGGACGTCCCGCGCCTGGAGGTGCGCACCTGAACCCCGGTTATCTCTGACCTGCCACCAGGGTTTTGGGCTCGGTGTCAAATTGCGGACTTGGATTCTAGCAGAGCCTTTGCCTTGCTCACGCACAATGCCACGATTGGAGCTCGTGCGATGGCCCAGAAAGGTTGTGTCTGAATCCCCCCC
>CAIGQW010000473.1:2554266-2577955 GCA_903798125.1 Danio choprae | reverse complement strand
CCCCCCCAAGCTTGTGGGAGCTGTAGCCCGTACAGGGGAGGGTGCTTCAGAGCCAAGTTGGCCCCGGGGCCAGAGTGTCCGAATCCCCCCCAAGCTTGTGGGAGCTGTAGCCCGTACAGGGGAGGGTGCTTCAGAGCCAAGTTGGCCCCGGGGCCAGAGTGTCCGAATCCCCCGCAAGCTTGTGGGAGCTGTAGCCCCCCCAGGGGAGGGTGCTTCAGAGCCAAGTTGGCCCCGGGGCCAGAGTGTCCGAATCCCCCGCAAGCTTGTGGGAGCTGTAGCCCCCCCCCCAGGGGAGGGTGCTTCAGAGCCAAGTTGGCCCCGGGGCCAGAGTGTCCGAATCCCCACGCGCACACACACTCACTGACCGATTGGAGCTTGTCTGACACGCCCCAGGGGAAGGCACCCGCTCCGGGCCCCCCTCCCAACATGTGGTAGGGCCCCTCTATGAGTTGTGGTTGATTCCTTCCCCGCCCAGGGCGTGCTCTCAGGGGGGTGTCCCTCCACACACAAACCCCTCCGCCTCCGTCTGCGGGATACCCAGGTGGCCCGTCCGGTTTGATCCCTTGTGTGTCTGCCGCTGCGCCTGTCCGCCCGCCCCTGGGTTTATCCCCGCTCGCTCTCGGCCTGCGCCGGCCCCCCTTTCCCCCTCCTGCCCCCCTGGGAGGTTTGGAGGGAGGGGATGGTTGGGTGGGCTTAGTAGAGTCCGGCGGGGTGAAACCGAGAAGGGCGGCGGTGCGTGCGGACTGGTCGCACCCCCCTTGTCCCCCGCAAGCTTGTGGGAGCTGTAGCTGAAGCAGGGGTGCTTCAGCGCCAAGTTGGCCCCCGGACCAGAGTGTCCGAATCCCCACGCACACACACTCACTGACCGATTTGGATCTTGTCTGACACGCCCCAGGGGAAGGCACCCGCTCCGGGCCCGTCCCTCTATGAGTTGTGGTTGATTCCTTCCCTGCCCAGGGCGTGCTCTCAGGGGGGTGTCCCTCCACACACAAACCCCTCCGCCTCCGTCTGCGGGATACCCAGGTGGCCCGTCCGGTTTGATCCCTTGCGTGTCTGCCGCTGCGCCTGTCCGCCCGCCCGCCCCTGGGTTTATCCCCGCTCGCTCTCGGCCTGCGCCGGCCCCCCTTTCCCCCTCCTGCCTGCCCCCCCCCCTGGGGGGAGGTTTGGAGGGAGGGGATGGTTGGGTGGGCTTAGTAGAGTCCGGCGGGGTGAAACCGAGAAGGGCGGCGGTGCGTGCGGACTTGGTCGCAGCCCCTTTGTCCCCCCGGCTAATCCCAGAAACATACCGAGAAAAAAAGGGGTTTAAAGTTACCTCACCAAAAAAAAAAAAAAAAAAAGTCGTGTAAAGTCCCACACGACTGGTGCGCAGAGAAAGCTGCCCCCTGAAATGATGCGATGGTTTACCGGGTTTCCTTTTGAAATCAAGTCCGTCTTTTAAAGCATTGGAACCAGTTGGGAAAGGATCTGAAGGCAACGGGGGTTACACGCAACACACACCCTGGCAGCGGTGGCGGCGGTGGCGTCGTCGTCGACATCGGGTGTCCTTCCCCTTTAAGGGGGGGGCCAGCGGCAGAACGCGGAAGTAGGATGACTTGGCGCCTCGTTTTAGCTTGCTCCCCGCGGCGTGCGGGTCCCTTTCCCCTCCATCTTTTGTCTTGGACGGTCATGGCCCAATGCGCGCTCTGTCTCAACGCGTACAGCCGGCTCTCGCCGCACCTGTCTGCGGTTCACAAGGTGTCAAACTCGGAGGAGAAAAGGCTTTTGCTCTCGCTGGCTTCTGGCCGCGTGGACACGCGGAAGACGCCGTGTCCGGTGCCTGGCTGTCGGAGGACGCCGGCCCGCCTAGACAGACACCTGAAGCGGCACGCCGAGCTCTCTGCCTCGGCCCGGAAGGAGGCAATGTGGAAAGCAAAGCGCCGGAAGGTAGCCCGAGAACTGCGGGAGCTGCAGTCCACTCACCCGTCCGTCCCCGTCGTCTCGTGGCTAGCGTCCTCAGAAGAGGAGGAACCAGACGACCCCGAAGCCGGGCGTCCGTGCGCCGACCCCCGGTGTCGGCGCTCTACGGAGCGCATCCAGGCCCAGCTGTCAGACCTAAGCAAGCAGGTGGAGAGGGTAAGGTCAGCCCTGGGCAAAGTCACACGCCGATACTGGGAGTTGCGGAGAGGAGGAGAAGGAGGGTGGAGGAGGAGGCCTCCTGCACCGCCACCATCGCCCGACCCGGCCCCCAGGCGAGGGGCTGGGCAGGCGGCCCGAGGTCCCGCCGGGCCTCTGGAAGTCTACGATCCGCACCGGCATTACCCCTATCCGGACCACGTTCCGGCCCTCAGTTGAGTATGGGTTTCTGCTGTGTTCCGTTGAGCCCTTGCGGGGGTGGTGGTGGCGGGGGTGGTGGTGGTGGTGTATTACGGCTGACTTGTGACTTTCGTCCTCACTCTGCAGACCAGCTTTTGGAAGAGTTCGAGGGCTTCCAGCTGGGCGGCGACCCCACTGCCCGCCTGAGAAACAACGTTTCGTCCAAGCTGACCAGGATCAAGGCGTTCCTGGGGTACATGGCGAGAGGGCACGCCGACCTAGCGAGCCTCCTTTTTCTCAATCAGGCCGCGCGAATCCGAGCCTGGTCTGCCCAGCTGGGCCGCACTCGAATGGCGGAGCCCACCCGGCAGCACTACCTGAAGCACGTAGCCCAGTTCTTAGATTATCTCTCGGAAACGCCGCCGGCCTCCTGCCGCCTCTCCAGCACTGCCCTGGTCGTGATACGAAGGGAGGTCAGAGCTCTGATTCGCGGCGTACGCCAAAACGTCGGGGTACACGAGGTGAGAACCAAGCAGGCCAAAGAAGGCAAGTTAATCTCAAAGGCCAGCCTGCTCCGATGCCACCGGACCGCTGGCAGAAAAATCCCTGCCCTTCTAGGTGAGTGCTCAAGTCGGTCAGTGTGTTCCCCTAAGAGTGTATTCTGTCTAATGGATAATGGATCCTGCCTTTTCCAGCTAACCTCGAGTCCAATCCGGATACCAGGCAGCAGTGGCGGTTTTATGGCTTCCTGACGGGCTACCTGACCTCCATCTCTGGACACCGCTGTGGCGTGTTCCAGAATCTGACCATCCAGGAGGTCGAGGAGGCCCTGAGAAGCTCGGACGGGTCTGCCTACGTCATCAACGTGAGTGTGGCTCTGCGGCAGGGGGGGGGGGGGCACCGGTGGAATGCACTCGCTCACTCATCCGGCCTCTGTGCCTCTGCTTGTTCCATGCCAGATCACGACCCACAAGACGAACCGGGCTTTCGGCGCGGCCCAGTTGTCTCTCAACAAGGAGGAATACAACTGGTTTCAGCGGTTCTTGAACCTGCGGGCTGGTCTCCCGGGTGGGAAGCAAGCCGTCTATTTCTTTTTCACCTCCCGACTCAGTACCTGCAAGGCCCTGAACAAGTACTTTCAATCTGCGTGGTGCAGTATGGGGCTTCCAGGAAGACCCACCTTCACAGACGTCCGAACAGCTATCGCAACGCACGTGAGTACGCATGTAACCCCCCTCTTGGAGGCACACGACGGCCAGCGGCTCTGACCCTAAAATGTTCTCTCTCTCTCTCTCTCTCTCTCTCTGATGCAGGCCAAGAATGCGCATTCGTCAGAGGACCGGCGCAAGATCGCATACTTTATGTGTCACGACACCGCGACCTCTGATAAATTCTACGCGCTTCACCTTGGCCCTCTGCAAGCACGCGAGCACCGCAGACTCTTTGAGAGAGCCTTGGAGGAGGAGGAGGAGGAGGAGGAGGAGGAGGAGGAGGAGGACGACGAGGATGAGGAGCTGCCGCCGGCGGGCAAAGCAGGCCAACCAAGGAAGGGGGGCAAGAGGGCAGACAGTCCCGAGTCACCCCTGGTAAGTCAGTTCGTCTTGGGCACGAATGTGAACAGCAGGGCATATGATTTTGGCTTACTGTGTCTCTGCTTCTGCCTCAGGAGGGCACCAGCAGGAGTGCAGCTATGCAGTGTTTTTTTTGGGGGTGGGCTGGTGTGTGGATCCAGGTTCAGCCTTGGTTTAATAGCCTATCGGGACAAATGATCCCTCTCTCGGTGTATTAAATGGATGGGGGCATGTGGGACGCCCCCGGTCCAGGTTCAGGCTTGGTTAAAAGCCTATCGGGACAAATGATCCCTCTCTCGGTGTGTTAAATGTGGCAAGTGGGACGCCCGGTCCAGGTTCAGCCTTGGCTAAGAACCTATCCGGGACAAATGATCCCGTTTGCAGCACAAACTGATGCGAGCCTGGATGAAAAGGTCCAGGTCTGCGCCTGGTTCGAATGGACATCGGGATGGTAGTCCTGCTCTGGGTATTAGCAAGTATCTCCCGGGACGGCTCTGTCCTCTGAGCTGCATAAAGAGGTCAGGCGATGGCTCCCCGAGAGACGGGCTTGACTTCTTGGAGGAAACCCACGCCAACACGGGGAGAACATGCAAACTCCACACAGAAATGCCAATTGACCCAGCCAACTCGAACCAGCAACCTTCTTGCGTGTAAGACCAATTTATTTTTTTAAATATTCAAAATAAATAATTTTTGAATACTAAATTACCTTTTGTTAAGTGTGGCATAAAATATTTTAGATTTTTATAAAAACATTTTTTAACAATAACACCAAAATCAAGTGTAGGGACGTTTGTTTGATTTTTGATTTTGATTTTTTGTAAACCAACAATGCTGTGTGTGTAAGCCATTATTTAAAACCGCAGCAGTCAAAGGGTTAAAACATCAGTCCAAACACAGAAATATGGAACCTACAGCACATAAGTATTTTTAGTTTTAGTGCTGCAGGTAGAAATGCAGAGGAGGTTTAGAAATAAAAAAAACACCTAAAGATTGTGTACTGGTGTTCACCAAGGAGGTAAACTGAGACTATTCTAGTTAAAGAACTGAAAAACACTTGGGAGAGTGAGTAAACTGCGCAAATAATAATAGTTTTAGATGGATTGCTGATGTAGATGCCAAGAAAATAAGACATTAACAACATTAAAATAAGTCTTACAGTGGCAATACCTACAAGGCTTCATTGGCTGTTTGAAATGCCAGTAGTTGATCTGCAGGTTCACTGTTAATGAAGAGGAAATATGTCTGTCTAAAAATGTCAAATTGGCACAATACAGTATATTAGAAAAAAATATAATAATACTCCAGTCTATACAGACTGGTGAAAAACTGCAGACTCCCATTACATGGCAGCAGCAGGATGTATATGAAGAGTTTGTTTGCAAAAACTGACAACTATTTTTTTTAAATATCATGGTTTATGTTGTGCATTGAAGAGTACAAATGCAAAAAACATGATTTATGAAAGTTTTCATAAATGTTTTTACATTAAGTATTGAAGATTTCAATCTAAATTTATTAAAAACATTATGTGAGCAAAAAATTAAAATAACCTCTTTATATATCACCCTTTTAAAACATATACGACTGTTAAGAGATGGTGTTAATTTTACTGGCCACACAATGGATGGACACACGATATAGAAATATACTGTACTGTAGTTCTATGATTCAACTCAAGAACAGGACTTTTGTACAAAATTTTTACTAAAATGAATACCTCCTCATGTAGTAAAGGTGAATGAGTTGGTAGAGAATCTGACTTTAATTTAGAGAAATGCTGTTGCTGTCAAACATTGTTTACTTTCCCAAGTCAGTTTAATGGAGAAGGGATTGATCCAATATGCCCATTGATAAAAGGTTTGTGAAGAAATGTCATGCTCCCTTGTGAAAGTATTTTGTAGTATTTTCAAAATACAAAAAGCAGTATTTAAGGGCCTCACAGTGGCGCAGTGGGTAGCACGTTCGCCTCACAGCAAGAAGGTCGCTGATTGCTGGTTCGAGCCTCGGCTGGGTCAGTTGGCGTTTCTGTGTGGAGTTTGCATGTTCTCCCTGTGTTGGTGTGGGTTTCCTCCGGGTGCTCCGGTTTCCCCCACAAGTCCAGAGACATGCGGTATAGGTGAATTGGGTAAGCTAAATTGTCCGTAGTGCATGAGTGTGAATAAATGTTTCCCAGAGATGGGTTGCAGCTGGAAGGGCATCTGCTGCGTAAAACATATGCTGGATAGGTTGGCGGTTCATTCCGCTGTGGCGACCCTAGATTAATAAAGGGACTAAGCCGAAATGAAAATGAATGAATGAAAAAGCAGTATTTTATTTTGATACATTTGTGGCTGCTGTATTTTGTAGTTTATTTTGATACGGTCACACCCTCGGCTCGTTCCTGCAGTCTCCAATCACCACTCTCACTCACCAACCACCACATACCACACCTGTGAACCCTCTCCTGATTACTAATCATCCGCACCTGCACCTGCAATCACCACACACTATAAATACTTTCCTCACTCACTCGTCGGCTGGAATCAAAGACACACGGTTCTCCTCGTCTTCGCTCATGAATTCTCCGTCGCCTGTGGATGCCAATACACCTATTTAAGGGAAGTGACTATTCTTATGTTGGTGTTTACCCATGAACTGAACTTACCAGTTAAACTTTTAGTGTGTGAGATCGCTCACCCTCTGCAACGCCATTCACCTGCTTCACCTTAATACTGTTGTGCATCACAGAATAAACCCCTTTTTAAAGTTTACCCTTTGTCCTTGTGTGGCTGTCACCGATGCATGTTAAACAGGTATTTTATTTTAAAATGCATTTCAATGTAATTGTTCATCCCTGTGTAAATGTTGAATTTATTTTATTATTTTTTTCCCTTATAAAGTGCAAGGGAACAAACTGTAAGGTTGTAAGGTTAACTGAAGGTTATCTTATGAATAAGATATTGAACACTTGAACCGCGTAAACATTGAATTTATGGTGTACATGTAATTATTGTATACATGTTAACAATTATGTGTTGCAGCTGTAAGGGCATCCACTGCGTAAAACATATGGTGGATAAGTTGGTGGTTCATTCTGCTGTGGCGACCCCAGATTAATAAAGGGACTAGGCTGAAAATGAATAAAGAATTCTGCAAGGGGGGTGACAACCTTATGCAACCTGCAAACACGTGACTAAATTTTAAAGCATCAGTGCCTGGGTTTTATAAGGGGTGTTTGCTGAAAAGGCTTACAACCTATGAAATTATAATACCTTTTAATGTATACTGTACGTCTCTTAAAGCTGCAATTCAATATAACAAGGTGTATGCTAGTTTATGGGGAAAAGGTGTGTGTGTATAATAGAGAGAGAGAGAGATATATATCTCAAACACTACTTGCCTTACGAAAGCTTACTTGTCGATGCCAGCAATTTCTCAACACCACTATCAACATGACTTTGCATGATATAGGCCAACCATCAAGGTTCAATGCAGCTTAACAGGCTAGCATCGTTACTGCTGTTTACAGGGGGAAAGACCAACTGTTGCATTTCAGCGGATGAATAGGTGATGTTTTTATAGGAAAATGTAGGGTGTAATTTGGCCTTCAATTAAAACTGCTGCTGTAGTTTTCTGTTCTTACTGTTCAAATATACACTTGTGTAAAGTCCAGCTTCTCTCCTTGTTCCCTGTAGTTACAGGGTAAATGCAGCACTTGCTGTGTCGTGGGATTTGGACAACTTTGAGGATTCAATTGCAGTTTTTATTAAACTGTCAGGCAGGCAAAGGTCAATAACAGAAACAAATGGGTAAAGCAAAAGAGTGGTCTGGTCACAGGAAAAGAGATTGGTCCATGCGACAAAACTACGTAAACAAAGGTAACTCGACAAGGCAAAGAAAACTCGTCGTAATGTCCACTAATAGTAAAACAAGACTCCACACTGATGTGTGTCTGCTGTTTATAAAGTCCATGTAATCCGTTCATCATGATCCTCCAGCTGTTTGTGTAATCAACATGAAACAGGAACCGGTGTGCGAGGTGCATGCTGGGAGTTGTAGTTAATAAAGGTGGTGTGTCTAGTTCTCCAGTGATCCACAGTAGATCGCACAGACACCAATAATCTGATATTAATATGATAAAGACAATGCTCTGATTAAGAGTCTATTTTTGTATTACCTTAATCCAACTAAAGTTATAATCAAACTTAACAAAACGAATTAAGACATGGAGTATACAGAGTTATTATTGATTGTCGCATTATTGAAGTGCAGTACAGACATGTAAATACCTTAATCAAACTATTACCATCGTGCAGGATCTTTGCTGCATTTTGTGACAGGATAGTCTATACACACATAGCTGCTTGACACTATTCTCTGCACCAAGTCAGTGAAGGACCACAGACACCTGCATTGCAAGGTTTTTTTTTTCCCATACGGCATGCGGTATCATATTACATTAAAACAACACTCCTCCAGCAGTTCATACTCTCATCCAATATCTCGTTTGTCAGAGGGGGCATGCATGAAATGTTCCTGAATGAAAGTGAAAATAGTGGAAAAAAAAGAATATTGAATATTGGTAATTTTGTCATTAATTGTAATTATGCAGTGAGATTATTGTCTGCACAAGGAATCTGACAACAGCAAGTGCTCCACACTGAGATTTGATCTGATCATTGTCCAGTCTGTCTGGAATGACATGAAGAAACAGAACAAACTGAGACAAACTAAATCCAGAATCCACTTTGGCAATATCTTTAAGACTTGAACTTGAAATAAACATTGGTAAACATTCGCTGCTGGATTTGGGCATCAACTAACGTTAACATTAAGCTAAAACAAATGGAAAATAAAATAAATATGATATGTTTAATGTACAATTATAATCATGACAGCAGCCTCCATTTACTAACAATGTTTAAAAAAACAGTTTACTCGCACTTGTTACATAGTGATGAGACGAAGCAATTCCAAATGCCCCAAAAAGTTTAAGCAAACCTCATGGCCCTGCAGTTTGATTCTGATCTTTAGAGGCTCCTTGATTTACAACTTGTTTGAATCAACGAATTAGTAGGTGTTTACTTGAAGTGGTAAAATACCACGAGAGTGCTTCAAACGTATCTCTGCTGAAAAAAACAGCCTAAACCTGCCTAGGCTGGTTTTAGCTGGTCAACCAGCCTGGTTTTAGAGGTTTTTTTTGGCCATTTCCAGGCTGCTCTTAGCTGGTCAGGCTAGGAGATGACCAGCTAAGACCAGCTTGATAAGCCTAGCCAGGATATAAAATATCTTTTGTATTCATTTGGGTATTTTGTATAGTTTCCACTTATGTAATCTAAATCACTTTTGTTGGCATTTCCGTTGTTTATGTCCTTTTGCTTCCACCGTCACATTGTAAAATTGCCACACCTTAAATGTTATCCCTTTTACCAAAGGGTTTGTAACACTCAGTAAACGTATATCATTATTATTTTTTTTTAAAGTGTGAGACTTGTGAAAATTTCTGGAGAAGAGAAATGTCCTCAGTTACCTTGGCCCCACCCTTTGCTCACTAGTAACACTGTTTGTTGATTAAGCCATTTTTCATTGATTCTAGTGTTCAGAACCTCATGTGCTTGTGGTGTCTTGGACATGTGCACTTTGTACTTATCCTCCCACCCTCTTTTTCACATGGCATCTGCTCTGTCCTCCTCCCGCACCCAATCGCGTCAAAAGAGCTCAGTCATCCGACTGACATGAAGTAATGGAGGCGGTCCCAGAATAAACACCGAAATCTCCTTACACTCTCGTTATTTCTTTGCAGCTTCCACAGCAGCTCATCTTTAGGCACCTGTTTGATATCTTTTATGTTATTTGCTTGTTGGAAATCTTTGTTTTTTATTAAGTTGTTCTTGATGTTATTTTATAAAATCAGTGTAACTCAACCTTGAGGCACTAACTACATTTTTTTCTGGATCCACGGGAGAATTCAAGCCCTTCATTGCAATAGTTTCTTCCTGAGCAAAAATACCATTTAAACATTTTTATTTAACAATTAAGGTTATTTAAATCTTTTTGCATAATGATTTTTATATTTCCTCCAACAGAAGGTCAGAAAAATAGGCCATTTCATTTCATGTTATTAAAAAAAACTGTTGTAAGTGAAATATAAATTGAATAATAATTATAATTATGTATTATTATTATTATTATTAAAATATATAAAATTATATTTCATTGCATTTTGAGAGTAATTCACCCTTAATTAAATTAAAACAGTACAATGGTAGGTTAAGCCTGGCAGAGTTTGGTCCATATCACTGCAAATAACTTTATTACAGCATATTTATGCCATCATGCCACAAATGTATGTTTTATTGACATGCTTTTTACATTGTGCGTAAGTATAACTAAAACACCATCATAATGGCATACACCTAGCCATTGGTGCCACACTGTCATTTTGAGATGAGTTTTTAATGACTCATGAGCACATTTCCACACAATTCTCCCATGCATGCTCCATATAAGTTTGGATTAAATACATTTCAAGAGTTCACACTTAGCTGATGATTGGTAATATAGCTTGTTTGGCATGTTGTCCCGGGAGAGAGCCCTGAGCTCACGAGATCCTCAAGCCCTGGGCTCCCTCTCCTTTGTAGGGCGAGAGGGGAGCTTGAGCTCAGGTAGATCTCGATAAACTCCTCCGACTTATTTCTGGCTAAAAGAATGGCTGAAAAGAGATGTATACTTATTAAGAGCTTGGCAGGATGGGGCTTGGTGAGACTCCTGCGGGAGTTGAAGCTCTGCGCGACTCCTGCGGGAGTCAGAGCTGCGGTGGGCGGCAGTGAAGGGGAAGCAGAGTATAGCTCGCGCTTGGAAGGATGGAAGACAGAGGAAATAGGAATGGTAGCAAAGGGGCTCCCCGCTAAGAAGAGGGGGACGATTAGGAAATGGCAGAGTTGTGCTCGTGCCCTTGAACTTGGTGGAAGGAAGTCAGCTGGAGAGGAACAGCTGGGCTTCCTTGAGGTGGTAGTGGCTGAGGCGGATGTATGATTTGTAGGCGTCAGAAGACTAACATCCGAGGGTCTGGATCTGTTGTTGGGAGAGCCCGTTGTGGGCTGCAGTGGTGGCTGCTCCTATTCTGAATGAATGGCTAGAGAATGGCTCGGGGGGGAAGCCTGAGAGGCGGAGAACTTGTTTTAAGTGTTTTTGGAACCAAAAACGAGTTACTGGACGGATTAGCGTCGTCAGTAAAAAGAGGAATGAGGGGGTTGGGCTCTTGGGTTCTCCTTTAGTGAATGAATGCTAGGAGGGTCTGAAAAGGGTGAGTGGGGGAGGGGATGTTGAAAATGAAGATGGAATGCCCTTTCCGTATTTGATCTGTTTTGCTTTGCTTAATAAAGAAAAAAAGGGTTTCTTTATCTTGCAAAGTTAGGTCAGATATGGTGGGGTGGATGGTGGGGTTAAAATTAGCTGTTATAGTTAGTTCGGAACATCTTAGAAAGCCGAAAAAGGCTAGGGTGAACATGGCGTCGAGGGTGCGAGCTGTGTGGGTGGAAAGGTATCCATTGCGTAGTGTGTGGATGCATTTGGACAATATGTGGAGGGTAATGGGTTGTCTATGATCTGGGGTGGAGGGGTGGGTTCTTTGGATACCTTTGATAAGGAGGGTGGTTTGGGAATTAGAGATGGAGTCTGAGGGAGAACTGTGAATCAGTTTATAGAAAAATTGGATCCCGCTGAGGTAGCTTCTGATTGTACTGGCTTGTATGTGTTTTGCTGCGTGTAAGTGAGATATAAATGAGGTGATGGAGAGGAGGGAGAAGTCTGGAAAAGGTGTTTTATAAAGGGAGTGAAAGTGTTTAAATGAGCTCCATGCAGTAAGATATGACTGGAGTGTTCTTGGGGTTATTGCTTGTAAAATGAGGGATATGGAAGTGTTGCGAAGGTGATAGAGGGGGTGGTTTATGGCAATATCATTTCTAAATAGTGAGGGACTGGTGTTAGGTGGGAATCCGCCTCTGGAACCAGCCTTCGAAACCTCTGGAAAGAGAAACGAGACAGAGAGTCAGCAATTTGATTTTTACAACCTGGTACATGTTCAGCAGTTATATAGAACAGTTTTTTTGGCTGCTATCCAAATTAAGCACCTTAATAAGGGCATGAGCGCCGGCACGTGGGAACGCCCTTTGTTAATGCAGTGTACTGTTGCTTCGTTATCGCAGTGTATGAGGATGCTAGAGGTGGCCCATTCGTCGCCCCATAGAAGCTTGGAATTTTGAATCTAGGTTAATACCCAGGATTCTATAGAAGTGCTGGGTCCGGAGGTTTTTTCCTCTGCGGGGGGAATTCCGAGATCAGCAAAAACATTTTGGGTGATCACAAGATGTTTAGAAGGGGGAAACGACGGAGGAGAGATAACGAGGAAGTCATCTAAAAGGTGAATGAGAAACGAAATGCCGTAATTGTTGGATAATATCCAGCAAATGGCTTCGGAGAGCATGTCAAATAACTTGGGGCTCCTTTTGCAGCCGAATGTTAATCGGACTGCGAAATAGTAGTGAGCGCCAATAAATGCCAAAAAGGTGCCAATAATCCGGGTGAATTGGCATGATTTTAAATGTGGATGCAATGTCGATTTTTGCAAGCCAAACGTTTCAGGCAGCTGTTTTGATGAGGGTAATGGCTTGGTCGATGTCATGGTAATGTAATGAATATTCGTCGATCGGAATGGTGCTATTAATGCTGGGGCAAGTAGAATTATGAGGTGAGGAAAGGTTGATTATAAGGCGTCTTTTGCCTGAAAATTTACGAGTAGCGATGCCTATTGGGCTAATGCGGGAAATGCTAAAAGGCGGGGTGGAAAATGGACCGATCATAGAGTTGTTGTCGAACTCTTTTTTTTTTTTTTTTTTTTTTTTTTTTTTATAAGATGGTCGACTGTCTCGGGATCGGTAGTTGCAGATTGTAGATTAGGACAGAAAAGGTTAAAGGTAGGGAGAGCTGAAACGCCTGGGTGGAATCCGTGGGTTAGACCTGAAATGAGAAAATCTGAGAAGTTAGTATCAGGGTGAGAGCATAATTCAAATGCAAGGTGAGAAATATACTGGGGTCAACAGATAGTTGCATATGTGCAAGTATTTGCAAAGGGTTCTGAGACATCTGCCAATGTTGAAGTTTTGTCTCGATTGGAGAGAGAGGAGCGGAAAAAAGAAGAAGGGAGGTTAGGATTAGG
Organism: Danio choprae; assembly: GCA_903798125.1. Lineage (NCBI taxonomy): Eukaryota > Metazoa > Chordata > Actinopteri > Cypriniformes > Danionidae > Danio > Danio choprae. The sequence goes on along the minus strand of CAIGQW010000473.1, from coordinate 2,564,893 downwards.
TGGGCGAGGGACGTAGCTGGTGGATTTAAAGGATGTTTAAGAAGTCTGAGATAGGAGTGATGAAAGGACAGGAAGTAGTGGAGTGAATGTTGGAGCGGCAGACTGCGGAGGAGAGATTGCGACAACCTAAAAAGACTCGGTTATGGAGATCAACGTCCAGAGCCCCCCAATAAGGTTGTTGATTCTATTGAGTCATGCGGATTAAACATTTGGCTGAAAAAAGCTTGTGGTAGGTGTAAAAATGAGTTCCCCCATAGGAGAGCGCGAGCTCGGCAATGATAGCCATGTAATCGTTCAACTCGTGCCTCCTGTGGGGAAAAATGGAACATATTACATCTGTGAAACATGAAAAGGCTATTGTGAATTCGGCTAGTGACAGGATACGAGATTGAGTGCTGGCGGATTGTTTTAAAGTGAAAGTGAATTCGCCGCAATCCACCTGGCGTTCTGCCACTGGGGGTGAGATGGGTGATAGGAAAGTGATGAGGTCGATGTCTGCACCTGAGAGGATTAGATTTCTTGCTGAGGTGGAGATGGGGGGGGTTCCATGGCTAGAGCGTTGGATGGAGTGGGGAGAGGCGTGGCTGTGGATAGAGTGAATGGGGGGCGTGCAGTAGAAACTTGTGTAGGAAGGGTAGAATGATGAATGGGGTCTGTGCTGGTGTGTGGTGTGTGTGGGAGGTGGAGCTTGAGAAGAAAGGGTTTGGTTTGGAGGCATAGAGCTAGAAGCAGAAGGTTGAGGTTGGAGGGAAAAAGGTTGAGATTGTGGAGAAGTGGTAGGAATAGAAAAGTTAGGGTGGAAATGGGGAACAGAAGTAGAAGGGATATGGGGGGCTAGAAAAGGGGGCTGGGGCCAGGAAAAGGTAGAAGAGAAAGGTTGGGAGGAAAAAGGAAAAGTGTTATTGTCCTGATTGGAATCTTGGTGCAGAGCGGTGGGAGGCGTGGTTTGAGGAAGCCGGGAGTCCTGGGGGTGTGGTGTTGAGGGTGAGCGGCTGGTTACGTGTTTTTGTTTGTTTTTCTTCTTTCCGGTTTGGGATGGGTGCAGTGATACGTTCTCCTCTCTTCTCCAAAGTAGAAACAGAAAGAGGTTACATATTGTGTTCATCCAATAGAGAGGAAGGAAAGTTCCATTTATTATCAAAGAGCTGCGCTGGATTATCCCGAAATTATTTCAGGAAATCAGTGGAATTTTGAGATTGTTTGTGATACTTCACACATTCACGTACGTAAACAAATCCTGAACAGAGACTGGCATATTATATGACATTATAAGAGATGGCGGCTGCGTTGACGTATCAAAGCAACAGAGCAAAAGCGGACCATGCTTTCTATTATAATGTCTATGGGCAGTACGTCAAATGTATGGAGACACACACCAAGCAGCAGCACACAGCAATCCAGCATATAGAGGTTCTCAGCTGTCTGCCACATTCTATCTTTATTTTATGCACAGTGTTTGTCTGTGGCTCAAATGATGGTGTGGTGAAAAATCGGCATTCTGCATTTAGCTTTTCACTTGTACGGTGGCTCTGAACTGTCAAAACACCTCTCAAATCGTTTTTTTCGGATGCAAAAAGTTTCGGAGGCAGTGTGTCAGCACGATTCACACAACGTGCGGTCGAATTAATTTTTTAACGTGCAAAAATTTTAGATTCAGTGTGCAATAACCTTTACTCCTAAAGGTCTTTTCACACTGAAGTCTGAAATTTTCATATACGTTTTATTCATATTCATATGCGAAAATTTCGTCACGTAAACGAACCTTGCACACTGAGTCCAATGCGTATTAATTAATCCATTGCGAATAAACGCAGAACATTTCGGAGTCAGCTTAAGCAGTGATAGTTTGTTCTCCTTTCTTCTCTAAAGTAGAAAAAGAAAGAGGAATTGGCTAGCCTACATATTGTGTGCATTTAATACTAGCCTACATAGAAAGGAATGAGAGTTCTCTTCCTGCGCTACGATTATCTCGAAATGTAAAGTTTATGTCAGGAAACCAGTGGAATTTAGACAGATTACTTGTGATACTTCACAAATTCACGTACGTAAACAAATCCTGAACAGAGACTGGCATTACCTACAGACATTGTAATAGATTCAGTGTGCAATAACCTTGAATCTAAAGTCTGACAAAAACCTAAAAACTTAGGAGATCAGCACACAAGTGGGAATTAGTGCAGATACATACTCCTTGTTTCAAGAATCTATGTGCTTCTTCAAATACTGAAGATGTTGCAGAAGCAGCTCAAGTTTATTTTACAATGACATATTATTACTTTGAGCTCAAATCAAATGGGAGTTTGGTGATTTGTGCAGAATTCTTTGCAGGCATTGCACTGCTGTGGGTGGAGCTATTTCTTATTTCTCAAAACTCTGTAAGCTTTGGTGAACTGATGACATTTATGAATATGTGAATTTGTGTAATTTGCTTTGGTATTTAAACTATAGATTTAGAAACAAGTTAAATGGGGAAGTAATCTCATGCAGATGGATTTCTCACATGATCTGAAGCTGAACAATTACACTAATGGGCAAACTACACCAATAGTAAACTCAACGTAAGTGTTGTGACATACATTGTGTATGCATTTTGCGTTTGTGTAAGTAGCTTGAAAATCCTGTTTTATATGTGTTATTTAAAAAAGATTTTATTGTAAAAAATTATCACATTTGTAAATGATAATTGAATGTTTATGGTTCATTTAATGTTTAAATTCAGTGTATTTATTTTAAGTTTTACAGTTTAAGTTTTATAGTATTTTAGCCTAAAATACAGTTGTTGTTGTTGTTGTTTTTTTATCAAATTATCTGTGTGTTGTCTGTTTTGCTATATGGTATATGCAGAAGGACTTTTAATTTTCAGTAACCTCATTAAAGCGTTTCTGTATGCCATTACAAAATTGCTGTGTTAACGTCTGTTTTCTTTAAAAATCATTGATCTTCACTCCCTAATTGATATAAGATATAAAGTGGCTCTCAGAATGTGCAGGAAGCACTGCATTAAAATTCTTCTTTTTTTTTTTTCAAATTTAACTCTGCATCTATTACTATTGCAGCCAAAGCTGCCATAGCCTCCAACAGTGCCAGAGCAGGCAGAGCCTTCGTCACTGTCAGAGCCTCCTGACCTAGAACCTCCTGATCAGTGGGGTTGTCTGAACCGCCAGTGCCTCCTGATGATAAGCCTCCTGACCCACTGGGATTGTCTGAAACACTAGTACCTCCTGACCCATTGCGGTTGGGTGAACCGCCAGTGCCTTCCGACCCAGAGCCTGTATCAGTATCAGTGAATGTAAAGTCTACTGAATGCCCTGCCCCTTAATTCACACCCTGTGAAGTATTGCTTCAGGAAAGCTGGTGGCTGAAGCAACATGGCCACAAGCTAAGTAACTGACAAGAGAGATCCACAGGGAGTGAAGGAATATTGTGCACTAGGAGCAGTCAGCTTCAAAGCAGGCTTACTGTGCATTTTTAAAAAGGCACATAATAGACAGAATAATATAGACAGAAGTGGTAATTTAGTTTAGTGTGAAGAAACAATCTAGGATTATAATGTCCTAATATTGCGATATAACAAGTTATGTTATGACTTGACAGAATTTCTAAACAAAGCAAGATGGAGAACAGAGTGGATTTAAGTTCAGCTTTGTGCCTAGTGTTCAACTACATTTTGGTTGTTCTGGTTACTTACCAAAATATAAAAAAAATATTATTGCTTAGTGGATTTAGTAATTTGCATAGCACATAAAACATATAAAGCACATCAATTACATGTTGTGTTTGCATTCACAGTAATGAACAATAACATACTAATCTCTTTATTCTAAGCCCATGTCTAGCAGTCAGATAATAATGAATAGGTTTCAGTTTTTATTATTCTTGTTGTATCCAGCAGGTGTCCTTAGAATTTCTAGCATTTCTAAACAGTGAATTGAGTTATAGAAAGCTTTTCTAACAGTGAAAAAGACATTACAAATTGAATGCAATCTACACTTATGTCAGTCTGTTTCTCCTTATCTCGAGGTCTACATAATCTTGGATCTAACCAGTATCCTGAGCAGATGGCTGTCATGGTCATGGATGTGAAGAGCATGAGACTGATTTCTCAAAGGACCCCAGTGACAGGGGTAGTCTCCACATGAATCCTCTAAACTAGTCTGAACACCCTACTCAAAACTGCAGCCTCTCTATGGTTGGATTTAGTGGCAGGGTTGGGTCCCACACCTCTTTTTTTTAAATTGTACATTTTCATATGACTGAACTAGCCACTAAACTGACAAAATCTAAAGTAGTTACATTTCCTTGTGAGATCAGGCTGGGTCAGCATGTGAACATGTCAATCGACAATGAAAGCGTTTGCGGCCTAACTCACAGTTTTACAATGAATTAAACTCCAATACCCAAGTTTTACCCCAGACAGGTTTAGGGAATAAAAATTCTAATAATCATAAAAAAAAAATCTAATTAAATAAAAATAAGAAATCTAATTATATACCAATTCACATTTCACAACTTCAGATTTCCAAAGCTTCCTCAATATCTCCATTTTTCACAAATTTTAAAAACACCTCTCAGACCATGAAATTCAGAGGATTTTTTTTTTAATTACATATGAGCTTTATTATTGTTATTAGGTTTCTCAACCAAAGTCCAATGAAGGGGTGATTAACATTTTTCCAACACAAAGCAATACAACGTCATGCTTGTATTAAACATAAATCAGTCAAATTTCTTTCTTTAGTAATCAAAACACAACTGTCTTCATACATATTTAATATACATAGTTCAGGACATAAAGGCCAGTGCCTTTTGACCCAGAGCCTTCTGACCCATCAGTGTCTGCTGAACCAAAGCCTGCAGATCGCTGGAGAACTACCATACTAAAGTAAAACTAAAATATCAGTTCCTGTTCTCTCCCTGATTGCACACACACAGCTGATTCTCGTAAGAACTGATTTCCAGGACTAAAAAAAAGACACCTCATACACACATACTTTTGGACTACACATAGTCTTGTCAACTGTAAGTGAGCATTACGAAGCATTATCCTTGTTTTGTCTTGTTGTGTTTTGACCTTTGCCTTGTTTTTTTGTTCAAGTTGTTTTGCCGCCTGTTCTGACCATTTGCCTGTTATTTTGACTACGCACTTGTATTACCTTTATGCACCTGTTATGACCTTTGCACTTTAAAAATATGTTTTGGAAAGCCAACCTCATTTACATCTTGATTAAAGTATTGAGTTTTAATAAATTTAAACCATTCAAGCAGCATTAGATGAAAGAGAACCTAATTTGGCATAGAGCACAGGTTTCTGTGTGCTTCACGTGTCTCAGCAAACACACTTCCCTTTTATATCATTTCATGCAGTCGTAGTTTATACAATAGAAAGTCTTAACGAACACAATTGGCCCCGCTTAAACATTATAGCATTTTTCTCACAAAAAGAGCAGATACATATCCACACAAATCTTGCTTTCGCTTTGCTCTCTCGCACGCTCTTTACCTTGACACGCACTGCTGTGTGTCCCTGACCTGTATAAACAATATCGAGAGAGTAACTGATCTCATTCCAATATCACTGATTCCATTAATTAAATAAGACAGCCGTGCTGTCAATTGTCGATTTTTCCCTTTATATTTCACAAATTATTATTTGTGATCTTCGTCAGTTATTAGACTTTTTAGCTGACAAGGGGAAAACGTCAAAAACATGTACACACTAGATGTCTAAAATTGTTACTGTTTACTGTTGTGCTTAATGATAATAATATTCAACAATATTGAAAATTCAGGATTCAGTAATGAATATTGAATAATTATTGAGAATTCAAGATATTTCAGTGAGCAGGTCAATGCACACACATAGAGTGCTATGGTAATGCATGCTAAATGCCATATGTGCGTCGATTAAAACATGTTATATGTGAAATAAACGCTGAAAAATGTTTTAGATAGGCTATTTAAATGGTATTAGTTATCTACCACTAACAAGTAGGCTAATATGCAAAGATGTGCTATTCAAAAATTTGTTTATATTAGTTATAAAAAATATTAATGTCCATATTGGCCCTGGTGCATTAAATCATAATTAATAATTTTAAGATTAAAAAAAAAAAAAATCACAAAATAAAGAAAATTGTACCGAATGTTGATGTTTTTTCAAGGTATCATCTCGAAGTTGGAAATTCCAGCATTGTGACAGCAATTATTTCCAGTATCTTATTGAAAGCATATTTAATTTTTATAATTCAGCTTTCACCATACATAAACCAAAAAATGTTTTACTTGTAGGGAATAAAAAGGGTTTTTTTATGTTGGTTGTCAACTCTGTTATGGATGAATTTAGCAATGTGTAGAAATAACAATAAATCATAGCAAGAAAAATCCTTAAGGGTAGTTACTAAATTGTAACATATTCATTCATTTTCTTTTCAGGTTATTCCCTTTATTAATCTGGGGTCGCCACAGCAGAATGAACCGCCAACTTATCCAGCATATGTTTTACACAGCAGATGCCCTTCCAGCTGCAACCCATCACTGGGAAACATCCACACACACTCATTTACACTCATACACTACGGACAATTTAGCTTACCCAATTCACCTATACTGCATGTCTTTGGAATTGTAGGGGAAACTGGAACACACGGAGGAAACCCACGCCAACACAGGGAGAACATGCAAAATCCACACAGAAATGCCAACTGACCCAGCCGGGGCTCGAACCGGCGACCTTCTTGCTGTGAGGCAATCGTGCTACCCACTGTGCCACTGTGCTGCTCTAAATTGTAACTCAATTGACAGTAACAATTCACACTTTTGCAACTTTTTAGCCAAACCTTCCACTTGCTATAAATAATAAGATCACATGACACTAATGAAATCAGATATAAAATTGTCCAATATTTGATTATTGAAATATTCAGTTTTTTGAAGAAATTGTGGTAACAGGATTGACAGTTTAAAATGTAAATGTAATTAAAATATTGGTGAATTTTTTTTTTTTAAGAAATGCAAAAGAGAATATTTTGATTGCACAATGAAACATGAAGGAAAAATTTACTGACCTAACTGGAAATCAAGAAATCATGATTTTTGATAATTTAAGAGATTTTTACAGAGAATATTGTACTGTTATGGCATGTAACATCTTGTGATCTGTGAAAATAATTAACACATTGTATAAATAATCAAAAATGCAACCATGGTTTTCTTTTAACTGAAAAAGGGTGGCTTTTTCACTATGGAATCACCCATATAGTTCATGGAGAGTGAAAGATTACAAATTTAAAAAAATATATAAAATACATTGTAAAATGCATTCTGGTGAAGCCTATATGTGAGACACAGTTTTATGTCTCCAAAGTAATGCAAATTATGAGCTCAAAGCACGGCTGTGTCTATTGTCTAACAAATGGCTAGTTAACACCTTTTCTGGTCCAGTGGCAGGACGGGTTTTTGACTCCAGTATTTAATTTGCACGCTTTGTCTTCATGCTAAAATGTATCATGAATGGGTACTTATATGCTGATGAGATTGGGCTGTGAAATGCATTTTACCCTGCTGACAACAACACTTTCATTTGCATGCTTTGTTTTCTCCTGTCTCCACCTATGTAAAAAACCTATGTCTGTAAAAAATGTATTTAAACTGAGTGCCTTATTGCACTAGAGAGAGTTTGAGAGATTTCAATGAACGCCACAGTGATGCAGAGTTCTTATTAAAGGATTCTGCTTTGAACATTACCCGAGAGTCTTCCTGGTTTTGGTCTCTTCTAGAAATTCACAACAAGAGCAACATGTTTTTCTGGCTAAAATGCATTTTTTTTGCTAAACTTGGCAAACATCTCTCTTACACACATACTCGAGCAAGCAAACACTGAGATCAATATAGCCTGCAGTACAAATAATAGTTTTAAAATATAAGTTAATTTGCTTTTATTAAAATGAAAAAACATTTAAAATAATAAATACATTACTTTTAAAAAGATATAAATTATTTTATTACCTTTAAAATAAGTGTTGTCTTATATTTCTATACTTTTTTGGCTCACCTGGAATGTCACTTGGCCCACCCTAAAGTTCCAAACTGGAGCCAGGCCTGTTCTGATTAGCGGAACTTGCGGGGGCAGCAGTCTTAGGAGAGAAACCCAGACTTCCCTCTCCCCAGACAATTCCTCCAGCTCCTCTGGGGCGATCCCGAGGCATTCCCAGGCCAGCCGAGAGACATAGTCCCTCTAGCGTGTCCTGGGTCTTCCCTGAGGCCTCCTCCCGATGGGACATGCCTGGAACACCTTCCTAGGTAGGCGTCCAGCAGGCATCCGAAACAGATGCCCGAGCCACCTCAGCAACTTCGTCTGCGAATAACAGAGTTGAAATCCTGTGGTCCCCGAACTGGACCCCCTCCAGCCCAAGGCTGCGCTTTGAAATTCTGTCCATAAAAATTATGAACAGAATTGGTGACAAAGGGCAGCCCTGACAGAGTCCAACATGCACTGGAAACAAGTCTGACTTATTGCCGACAATGCGAACCAAACTCCTACTCTGTTCATACAGGGACGACACAGCCCTTAACAGAGCGCTTCTGGCCCCATACTCCCAGAGCACCCTCCACAGAACGCCACGAGGGACCCGGTCGAATGCCTTCTCCAAGTCCACAAAACACATGTAGACTGGTTGGGCATACTCCCACGAACCCTCGAGCACCCTGGTGAGGGTATAGAGCTGGTCCAGTGTACCATGGCCTGGACGAAAACCGCATTGTTCCTCCTGGATCCTAGGTTCAACCATCGACCAGATCCTCCTCTCCAGTACACTGGCATAGACTTTCCCCGGGAGGCTGAGGAGTGTGATCCCCTATAGTTGGAGCACACCCTCCGGTCCCCCTTCTTAAAAATGGGAACCACCACCCCAGTTGCCCAGTCCAGAGGTACCGTCCCCGACCTCCATGCGATATTGTAGAAATGTGTCAGCCAAAACAGCCCCACAACATCCAGAGACCTAAGATACACAGGGTGAATCTCATCCACCCCCGCTGCTTTGCCACTGCGAAGCTTGCAAACTACCTCAGTGACCTCAGCTTGGGTGATGGGTGAGTCCACCCCTGCATCCCCAGTCTCTGCTTCCTCAATGAAAGACATGTCGGTGGAGTTAAGGAGATCCTCAAAGTATTCCTTCCACCGTCTGACAACATCCTCAGTCAAGGTCAACAGCTCCCCACTTCCGCTGTAAACAGTGTTGATGTGGAGCTGCTTTCCCCTCCTGAGGCGCCGGACGGTTTGCCAGAATTTCTTTGGGGCCGACCGATAGTCTTCCTCCATGGTCTCCCCGAACTCTTCCCAGGCCCGAGTTTTTGCTTCCACAACTGCCCGGGCTGCAGCACGCTTGGCTTGAAAATCCCTCTGACTTGAGGTTCAGCCAGACGTTTCCAGAGGACCCTCACGATACGCTTGGGCCTGCCAGGTCTGTCCAGCTTTCCCCCCTGCCAGCGGATCCAACTCACCACCAGGTGGTGATCAGTTGACAGCTCTGCCCCTCTCTTTACCTGAGTGTCCAAGACATACGGTCGGAGATCAGATGATACAACCACAAAGTCGATCACTGACCTCCGCCCTAGGGTGTCCTGGTGCCATGTGCACTGATGGACAATCTTATGCTCGAACATGGTGTTTGTTATGGACAAATTGTGATTAGCACAGAAGTCCAATAACAAAACACCACTCGGGTTCAGATCAGGGAGGCCGTTCCTCCCAATCACGCCTCTCCAGGTATCACTGTCATTACCCACGTGGGCATTGAAATCCCCCAGTAGAACAACGGAGTCCTCAGTCTGAGCACCTTCCAGCACCCCTCCCAAGGACTCCAAGAAGGCCGGGTACTCTACACTGGTGTTTGGTCCGTAGGCACAAACCACAATGAGAGACCTATCCCTGACCTGAAGGCGCAGGGAGGCGACCCTCTCGTTCACCGGGAAAAACTCCAACACATGGCGGCTAAGTTGGGGAGTCATAAGCAAGCCCACACCAGCCCGTCGCCTCTCACCGTGAGCAACTCCAGAGTAGAAGAAAGTCCATCCCATCTCAAGAAGTTGAGTTCCAGAGCCCCAGCTGTGCGTGGAGGTGAGCCCAACTATCTCTAGTCGGTACCGTTCCACCTCCCGCACAAGCTCAGGCTCCTTCCCTCTCAGTGAGGTGACATTCCAGGTCCCAAGAGCCAGTTTCTGTGCCTGACGATTGGGTTGTCGTGGTCCTAACCTTCGACCACCACCCGTTCCACAATGCACCGGCCCCTTACGGTTCCCCCTGCAGGTGGTGGGCCTGCAGGAGGGGATCGATATAGAGATTTATAAAATGTAACAAAGATATTATTAATCTCAGCAGGATCTGTTGTGATTACCCCCTTTTCATTCTCTTGGATCTCTCTGATATTAGCTAATGGAACGTGCAGAGGGTGTGACAGACGTGGTCTAGACAACATTGCATTATGCATTCAAGTGGGCTATCAAGTGATATGTAGACCATCCTGTTCAGACACAGAAAACAACAGGCTTAATTGATGTTCCCTTTCTGTAGATATATGAGATTACAGAAGGATCAGAAAACATGCCTTCACTAAATCCTACAGCTATACAT
>CAIGQW010000473.1:2417169-2452010 GCA_903798125.1 Danio choprae | reverse complement strand
ACGAATAGTCAAGCAGGTAAAGATAACTCCATATTTCTTGACAAGGCTTCTTCCACGTTTAACGTGAATGGTCCAAAGTAATCTACACCTACTAAAAGGTGGATAATCTGGTGTCACTCTGTCTAATGGTAAATTTGCCATCATTTGTTTTCCTGTAGAGCCATGTAAATGACGACAAGTAACACATCATGCAAGCATTTTTCTGATTGCAGATTTGGCTCCTGGTATCCAATATTTCTGTTGCAGTGTAGAAATCATGTAATTTCTACCACCGTGTCCGGTTTTCTCATGAATATTATGGAGGATCAAGCTGGTGACATGGCGATCCTTCGGAATAATCATAGGCTGCTTGACTTCTTCTGGCATAGCAGCATTGCTAAGTCTTCCACCAACATGTAAAATTCCATTTTGCATCTGAGGGTTTAACCTGTACATTGTACTACCTCTTTTTATGACTTTGCCATTTTGCAAAGCTGACATCTCCTCAGCAAACTTCCCTCTTTGACAGAGCTTCAGTATTTACAGCTCAGCCTCCTTCAAATCATCAACTGAAATGTTCGTTCCTTTCCATCTTACTTTGATGCCCATAATTTTTGTGCACTCTAGTTGAGTTAGCTGAAGTCTCTGCAGTGAAGATCTTTCTCTTTTGCCACCAGCATAGATTTAAACTTCAACATCCATACTATACAAGGCGCTGAACTTTATCCAAGTGGAGAAATGATTCATCAGTTGTCTAACCAAATTGTTGCTGTATTGAGTCTGTACTGAATTGACCAACACTGACCTTTTTATCTCTGAATCATCTGCAGATATCATCATTAGGTCCATGTTCTTTGTCCAATTGTCTGGGGATTGGTAAAGAAATTTTCTGCCCTCTTGAGGCACAGTCTGCGAGATTTAGAGCGGTTTAAACGTGGTTCCCTTGTTCAATGTTCGAGCTCTTTAGAATTGTTGTGACTGTTTGCCACAAATGTTCTGAATCTTGTGCTTTCATTTCTGAGGTATTTAAGAACAGTTGTACTGTCCGTCCAGTAGACTGAAGGTTTAAATTCCAACTGTAGTTCTCTTTTTAACACCAGATCCACTTTTGAAGCCACTGTCGCAGCTTCCATTTGTGGAATTGTAGGCCTTTTTAGAGGGGCAACTCTGGCCTTCCCAATAATTAATGCACAGTGCACCTGCTCCTGTTGATTATGTAGAAGAAGACAGCTTGCTGTACCCATACGCAGCTTTACTCGCATCTGCAAAGTGATGTAATTGTGCCACCACAGCCTCTCCGAAATCTGCTAGTTTAATGCATCTTCTTACCTTGAACTGCTCAAACTGATGAAGTCCATTGAGGCATTCTGTCCACTTTTGTTTTACTTGCTCTGGCAGATAATCATCCCATCCTATTTTCAGTCAACATTGCAAAATTATCTTTGCTGGTAGTACCACAGGTGCAAGAAACTCCATGGGGTCATAGATAGAACTGACGATCGAGAGCAGTCCTCTTCGAGTGAGTGGACGATCTTTAATTACTATATTAAATTGAAATGTGTCTGACTCAACATTCCAGTGGATACCCAATGCTCTTTCCATTGGCAGTATTTCCTGATCAAGATCCAAGTTTTTTACTCCAAGTTGCTAGTCCATTTGACCAGGTGAAATCCTCCTTTGGAACATATTCCTCGTAGACCACGATGCAGCTCTATGGATTCTGTCTCAGTGGCTGTGGACTTTAAACAGTCATCTACATAAAAATTTCAAAGAACAGCATCAGCAACATCGGGTTTGAATAATGTGCTGTGATCCTCAGCACACTTCCTCAAGGCATAGCTGGCACAGCTGGGCGAAGAACTAGCGACAAATAAGTGGACAACCATTTTATGTTCCACTAATTCTCCATTATAATCTCTATGAGGCCACCACAGGAATCTAAGAAAATCGGAATCCTCCTCATGGACACGAACTTGGTGGAACATAGCTTTCACATCTGCCATAAAGGCTGATTTTTTCTTGTCTGATTCTTGTAAAAACACCAACAAGACTACTTGTGAGGTTGGGGCCTTGTAAAAGTTGATGGTTTAATGACATCCCTTGATAAGATGTCCCACAATCAAAAACAACTCTCAGTTTTTGTTTAACTGGATGGTACACACCATGGTAAGGTATGTACCATATCTTGCCCTCTGTATGTTTGTGGTTGTCTTCTGTCAGCTCAACAGCATAGACATTTCGGATGAGACTATTCATGAAAGATGTATACTCAGTATGAAACTCTGGATTTCTGATGAATTTTCTTTTTAAATTCAGAGCCCGTCATTCAGCCACCACACGGTTATTTGGCATCTGAATAGCCCTGTTCTTCAGAGGCTAAAATGACCATCTGCTAGTTTAGTTGACTTTAGTTGACGTCATTTTCACAAACTGGTGGTCTTCTTTGGACATTTCAGTTTGATCATACACCTTTTCTGCTTTAGGGAAATCCAGCCTGAATTGTTGTTGCCACAGTTCTTCTAATTTGGTTACTGATATGCGATTTACAGACACTGGAACACACCTTTCTTTTCTTCTGACATCATTACTTTTCCTAAGGTGTTGCAAAGGGCTCTTTATTCAGACACTATTTAAGGACTGTTGACTGTTGCTGCCCCCTTGTGGAAAGACAGAGTATGTTTGTAATGTTCTAGAAAGTGTCATAAGAGTCGTCAGTTGGTAATACACCCATATGTCTGCTTATAATAGTTGAAATAAACCCATGTGAGACAATAAGCATCTTCACTGCGTTTTGGTCCTTCAAGCCGGAGTCAGTAATTGCAGTGGAGTGTTTCCAGAACAGAGGATCAGAGAAGGAAAAAGAACTGATGTTTGTCCTAAACATCGAATACAACCTCCAGCATAGTTAGAGGACTATAAAGTTTCTCTTCCTCCATATAACCAACAATCTCCATCTGTTCATACATTGCCTCATCGAGAGTTACAGGAGCCTTACACTGAAAGGGTAGGCGAGATGACCCCTCTCACTTATCAGCCACAGAGCGAGTATGCCTAGGGGCAGACCAGAGATTCATAAACCGCTCATTACACATGGCACCAAGATATGAAGCACACCTGTATCTCATCCAGTCACAAAGGAGGATGTATCAGAGATTTTGAGAACAGTTCAGGAGCTCAGACGAGAGAATCAACAGCTTCAGTTTGTCATGCAAGATATGCAACAGAAAATGAGCTTGAATAGAACACCTCCACTTCACCAAAGATCAGAGCCTTGGCCATATGACAGAGCCCAGCCAAAGGCAAGTCCAGCCCCATTACATAATAATGATGACTGGCCGCTACCACCTCCACCTGTAGTAGATGATGGGTTTCTCCCTCTAGCTGTGGATATACCACCGCCACTTCCGAGACACATGTCTAATTTTGTGGATGAGTTAACATCTCGACTTAGAAACAAAGGATCAACCTTTCTCATGCCCATCAACCCCTGAGTACTGCGAACCTGAGAGTTTTTCGATGGCATTACCTCCAGAACAGAGGACACGGGACTATCTACTGTCTAAGCACCCTCAAACAGCACCTACCAGCAGTAAGCCATTCCGCATAGACCATGAACAGCATCCTTATTACCCTCAACAAGAAAGGATGTACAGAGGCCCAAAGCCCACAATCCCTGACTTTACTAAGGGAGACCCAAGGGAATTTGCACGACTGAAGGTCTCATTGGACAATCTTTTACCTGAGGATTCTACTGAAAGGTTTAAATATCAAATCCTCCTAGAACACTTGAAGTTTGAGGATGCTCTCATTGCAGACTCCTACATCAATTCCAGTAGGCCTTATTCAGATACCATGGCCTCTCTCGCAGAACAATATGGACAGCCCCACCAGTTAGTTTTGCAGTGAATTGCTGACTTAATGGAAGATTCTACAATACGTAGTCAGGATTCTAGTGGATTCAAGAGGTTTGCATTGAAAGTAAGGGCTCTGGTAAGCATGCTAAATCAATTGGGGAATAGTGGCACAGTTGAGCTTTAGTGTGGCTCACATTTAACAAGGCTGTTGTCCAAGTTGCCCCATGACTTATGAGCAGAATTCAAACGGTATGTGTACCCCTTGAATGTTCGCATCCCCACTCTGTTACACTTTGCAGACTGGCTTGAATATGAGCTGAAAATGCAGGCGAGTGGATTTGAGTTTCTTGGCGGAGACCGAAGGGAACGTCCTGACCAAAGAAGAGACAGGTGCAAAGACTTTAAGTCCACAAAGACAGCACCTGTATTCCATAGCACAGACCCTGCTTTCAATGCTACATCTCCTGGAGAGTCCAATTTGGGTGTTGCTAAAACTCAGGACAAACCAAAAATGTTTTGCCCCTACTGCACAAATACTCAGCATTATCTGAATCAGTGCCAAAATTTCAGCCAGCTCACCAAAGAACAAAAAACAAACTGGGTGAAATCCAATAAGAGATGCTAGCATTGTGGCCGAGCTCATCAGGCAGCACAGTGCAATTTAAAGACAAGCTGTAAGGTCTGTAAAGGCAAACATCTTGATGCACTTCATGAGCTGAATGAAAGGCCAGTCGCAACCAGATCCAAACAAGATTAAGAAGCTGTTGACCTGTTAGAGGCAAAGACAACCAGAATTGACATCAATGGGACACAACGATATGCCACACCTCTCTTAAGGGTTAAGGACATGCCCAAATTACAAGCTACTAAACAAGCTGTTATGCCGAATCTGCACAGCACTGAGACTCGCCTGGCTATAGATCCAATAAAGTCAGAGGCATACAGAGCTGAAATTCAGAGCCTGAGAGAGGCAGGTTATGTGGTTGAAGTACCCGAACAGAAACTAATGGAGAAAGAGGAAGAATCATGGTTCATCCCCCACTATAAGGTGAGCCATAATGCCAAAAACAGAGTTGTATTCAACTGCTCGTTCTCATATCAGGGCAAGAACCTGAACAACCTGCTTCTGCGTGGACCAGCCCTGGGGTCCTCATTACTTGGAGTTTTGCCTTGCTTCAGGGAGCACGCTGTAGCTTTTAGTAGTGATATAAAAGGGATGTTCCATCAAGTAGGACTACTGCCCAAGGATAAGCCCCTACTCAGGTTCTTATGGCGTGATCTAAAGACAGAGAGGAACTCCCAAAAGTCTATGAGTGGCAAGTGCTTCCATTTGGGACTACCTGCAGTCCGTGTTGTGCGACATATGCACTACAAAGGCACATAGTTGATCACAGTCAGCCAGAAGACAATGTCCGCCACTTACTGGAAAGGTGTTTTCATTCATTCATTTTCTTTTCGGCTTAGTCCCTTTATTAATCCGGGATCGCCACAGCGGAATGAACCGCCAACTTATTCAGCACATGTTTTATGCAGCGGATGCCCTTCCAGCTGCAACCCATCACTGGGAAACATCCATACACACTCACACTCACAGACAATTTAGCTTACCCAATTCACCTGTACCGCATGTCTTTGGAATTGTGGGGGAAACCAGAGCACCTGGAGGAAACCCACGCAAACACGGGGAGAACATGCAAACTCCACACAGAAATGCCACCTGACCCAGCTGGGGCTCGAACCAGCGACCTTCTTGCTGTGAGGCGATTGTGCTACCCACTGCGCCACCGTGCTGCTCGGAAAGGTGTTTTTATGTAGACAATTGGCTACAGAGTGTCGTAACACCTGATGAAGCTAAAGAGATGGTAGACACAGGGAGGAATCTGTTGTCGGAAGGAGGATTTGAACTACGTCAGTGGGCATGCAACTTTCCTAATGTCATTGAACATCTGCCAAAGGAAGCCAGATCAGAAAGCAGTGAACGTTGGCTTAACCAAACTGAATCAGATCCTCAAGAACTTGCTTTAGGATTACTATGGATGTGCCAGTCTGATACTCTTGGATACCAAACCCGCTTTGACAACTGTTATAAGAAACATATATAAGATAGTAGCGAGCCAGTATGACCTACTTGGATTCCTTGTCCCCTACATCACCCGAGCCAAGATCCTTATACAGAGTCTATGGGCTAAGCAACGAGAATGGGATGACCCACTACTGCCAACTGAAATTCTCTAAACATGGCATGATTGGCAAGGGGAACTTCAACATCTTTCCCAACTAACACTGCCACGCTGCTATGTGAGCTCCCAGTTGGATTCCCTGAACTGTAAGTGACAAGTGCATATCCTCAGTGATGCCGCTGAACGGGCATATGGATCCGTAGCATACTTGCGCTCCGAGGATCTAAAGGGAAATGTTGAGGTAGCATTCCTCACAGCCAGGTCAAGAGTAGCCCCTAAACACCAGTTATCTGTGCCTCGACTGGAACTGTGTGCAGCTCTCACAGGTGCCCAATTAGCTTCTCTATTAACTAAAGAGCTCACTCTGCACATCGAATCCTTTGTACTCTGGACTGATTCTACTACTGTCTTAACATGGCTTCAATCAGAATCCTGCCGTTACAAAGTATTCGTAGGCACCAGAATTGCTGAAATACAGGAACTTACAAGTGCACACACATGGTGGTACATGAAATCCAACAATAATCCAGCTGACTATATCACTCATGGGAAGACTCTGAAGGAGCTAGCCACAGACAAAACCTGGAGACAAAGACCAGAATATCTGTGGAACTTACCCTGCCACTGGCCCGTTATCCCTGACGCAAGTGCAAAGGAGAATCCTGTTGAGTTAAAGAAGCCTACTTTCTGTAGTCACGTAACAGTCGATGTACAGCCATTGCCTGATCCACAACAGTTTAACAGCTTTAAAGCCTTAGTTGAAGCAACAGCACTACTTCTGCACAGGGCGGCAGGCACCTGAATATGACAGCACAGTTGGGCTCATCTGAGTGGGTGGCAGTCTTCAATTAGATGCAGATGCTGTCCACCCAATTGTTTTAGATCCATCTCACAAAATTGCCCAATTTCTCATTCAGAACATAGACAAAGAGCTTCATCATCCTGGTGCCGAACGGGTCTTTGCAGAGATCCACCGTAAATATTGGATTTTACATGGCAGAAAAGCAGTTAAACGGCAACAACACTCATGCCCTGATTGTCAAAGGTGGCGAGCTACACCAACAGTGACTCAGATGGCAGATCTCCCTCAAGCTAGACTTCGGGTTTTCAAACCACCATTTTTCCACATTTTTCATTACCATTTCTCCACAGGAATGGTTTTGGCCCCTTTACTGTTAAATTAGGCAGAAGAAGTGAGAAACGTTGGGGCATCTAGTTCAAATACCTGACAACCCTTGCTGTCCACATTGACCTACTAAGTAGTCTTGATACTGACTCATTTCTGATGGCACTAAGGTGCTTCATATTCTGGCGAGGGAAACTGTCAGAGCTATTATCAGATCAAGGCACAAACTTTAAAGGGGGAGAAAGGGAGCTCCAACAGTCATTCACATCACTGTGTCCCACACTGCAGAAAGAGCTTGCCAAACAACAGATTTGATTTCAATTCAATCCTCCCAGTAGTCCCCATTTTGGAGGAGTATGGGAACGTGAGATTAGATCTGTCAAGTCTACCCTGTATGCCACCCTACCCTCCCACAAACAGTTTACCATGAAACAGAGGTCTTAAGTCGCCAAAGGTGGAGAAGTGCTCGCAGATCAGTTCTGGATGCACTTCACAAAGCACTACCTGCCATGATTGTGGACCCACAGTTACCTAGATCTCTCTGGCCCGTAGGCCAAATTACTAATGTTTTTCCATTTAGAATTAGGGACAGAACAAATGTCAGGCCTGTTGCACACCTCATTAAGCTACCAGCACTCCCAGACATGGACACAGTTTTGAGCCCTTCTGAGTAAGCAAACTTGACTGTGCAAATTTGGGGGCGGCTGTTGCAAAGGGCTCTTTATTCAGACACTATTTAAGGACTGTGGACTGTTGCTGCCCCCTTGTGGAAAGACAGAGTATGTTTGTAATGTTCTAGAAAGTGTGTCATAAGAGTCAGCAGTTGGTAATAATCTGTAGAGTATGGAGCATGTGAGAGATGTCCTCCTATCTAGTAGTGTTGTTTAATTGTGTGCGTGCATCTAAATGTAAGTTTCTCTGTTTCTTGATCATATTTATCATGTTGTTTAAGGGTTATCACAATAAGATTTTTAGTTTAATTATTTAATTACTCTGTGCTGTACAGTCATCCTAACAGCTAGTTTTATATCACTTAATTGCATGATTAAAATCTGTTTTATAGTTTATTCTTATTGTTTGTATCAAGCAGAAGTATATTTACCTTTCACACAGTTTAGTTAAATGTTATTAAACGATTTGACGAAGTTGCCGTATATGCTAGGAAATGCATAGTCATGCTAATGCACGTGCTATACTGTGAGACGTCATTATTGCACGCGGCCACTGGTTTGATCCCCGGTCTGACCAAAGTTGAGAAACTCATGAATAAGGAATAGAAAGTGAAGGATAGTACTTCTGAATAACATCTAATGACTTTCTAACTATTGTTACTGTTGATTCCAACTATTGTTTATTGTATTTGTATACTGTGGCTGAATGTTAATTACTTATTCTTTATTTCTACTTGTTTGTAGAACCACACACACCCCAACACCCATATGTCTGCTTATAATAATGGAAATAAACCCTTGTGAGGCAATAAGCATCTTCATTGCATTTTGACCAGACGTACCACAGTGATTAATTCAACTTCAACCAGACTATAAACTACAATACATAAGGGGTCCATTGACTGTCCAGCCCAACTTAGTTCTCCGATTTCTGCTTCAATACTAGGGAGACAAACATCCTTAAGATATAGACATCTCTCCAAATCCTTTTGCTGTGGAATGTTGCCCTTGTCAACTGGAATAGCTCTCTGTGTAAAGACATCAGGAAGTTTTATGAACTGAACACCATCTAGAGAACTAACTTCCAATGCAGACACTGTGAGTTTTGACTTGTTTTTGTTCTCCCATTGTTCTCAGGAGTATTTCAGTCCTTCTTCTATTTACTTTCAGTTCGGACATCAATGCTTCTGTACAGAAAGTGTCAGAACTACCAGGGTCTAGGAAGGCATAAGTTTTGACCAGATGTGTATCTTTCGTAGTCTCAACTTGAATGGGAATTGTGTACTTTTCTGCGTAGACTAGTGCACTAATAACAGATTGTCTGTCACAGCTATCTGTTTTGTTTTCTTGAAGACATGCCGTTTCTTTTGGCTTCATATGCATTATAGTAGGATGAGGCAAATAGCATTCACTGCAGCTCATTCAGTTCTTGCATTGCTTGCTCATGCGACCATGCTTCAAACAGCCAAAACACAAGCCTTTACTATGCAAAAAGTAAATTTTCTCCTGATGTGTCTTCTCAGCCTTTTGCATAACTCTAGGTTGTGTTGCTGTCCTTTACAAAAGACACATGGTATCCTGTGGCTCTCGACATGTGTATTTTGCAGTCTTTAAACTGAAAGTCTGTCATTGTCTTCAGCCTTTTTGTAAATTGGTACAGCACTTGTTGTGAAAACAACAAGGCTTTTTGCTACAGCCTTTTTATAAGTGCTTAATTCTGCATGTAACTTAGCTTGTCCTTTAGTTGTTGAACTTTCCTTTATGTTTGCGAACACTGGATGCAGAGAAATCCTTGCTTGCTTATTAATGAAATCCACTAGATCTTTGAACTTCACTCTAGCACTTTGCACTGATCTCCATTTTTCTCTTAATTTGTATGGAAGTTTTTCTGCAATGGCTCTTAGATTTGCTGCGTTATGCATCTATTCCATGCAACTTATGTCTGACATTGCATTGCAGCATTCTGAAAGAAACAGTGAAAAGGAGTGCAGTGCTTCCCCATCTTCAGGTCTGATAGAGGGCCAGTGTTCCTTAGGCTTTCCAGTCGTGTACTGTTCCATGAAGTACAAACGGTCCCTGTCATTATCAGTACGATCTTCAACTGCATGTTGGAAGGCCCCAATGAACAGCTTATAATCGAGAGGATCTCCTTTGAAAATGGGTATGTCAATTGAAGGAAGCATGCACATTTTCTGATGCTTCACTAAGCATTCAGCAATATTGGCTTATCGCTCCACAGCATTACATAATGTATCAATAACATTTCCATCTCTACCAGCATGAGACACATTTGGAACTGTTTTATTAATTGACTGTGTCCTAAGAGGTTGAAACACATCTTTATGTGGTGTTATGCTACCTGATTCAAAATCCCTTTCCTTGTGGCTAATTGCTGAAGGCCGACAGCTCTCATACTGCTTTATAACTTTAATCTTTACATCTGATGCTGCTAGAGCAACTTCTATCTCAACTTCTTCTTTTTTAGTCTTTAATTCAGCCTTCTGTCTTTCAATTGCTTGTTTCTTCTTCGGAGCAGCATGAGAGCAGTTTCTTATATTTAGGGACCGAGCACCTACAGTGCGTAGGCCCTAGGGACTGAGCACCTATGGTTGTTTATTCTTCTCTGGAATGAATCGCCATTTTGAGGGTCTAAACATGCTCGAAAACTCACGAAAATTTGCACACGCCCCAGAGTGGCGAAAATTTACATCTGTTATAGGTTTCGGAAGTGGGTGTGGCAAAATGACTCGACAGCACCACATATGCACATTTGACAGACTGGTCCCCGAACTATGTTTCACGCACATGTACGAAAATTGGCACACACATCAAACATGCCAAAACCTACAAAAAAGTCTCTTGGAGCGAAATCTCAAACCCTACAGGAAGTTGGATATTTTTAACTTCCTCTTCCAAAAAAGTGCAGTTTTTGCCATTTCCAGGTGTGCTATTTGAACAAACTCCTCCTAGGGAATTTATCAGATCAACACCAAAATTGGACATTGTCATCTAAAGGCCTTGTCGATGTTAAATTGCGAAGATCTAGAGTTTTCATCGAAGGGCGTGTCCGTGGCGGCCTCTCAAACTTTGATGCTTCGCCACGAAACAGGAAGTTGTTATAATTCAGGCATACATTGTCTGATCTGATTCAAAATCCATATGTTTGATAACAGTCCTGACCTGAACACGTTTACATGCCAATAACCAGATACAGATATAGCGCCACCTGCTGGCAACAGGAAGTGACATGTTTTACAGTCTAACAAACTCCTCCTACAAATTTTATCACATCGAATCCATGTTCCATTATTTTAGTCCAAAAGGCCTTTGTGATGTTAAATTGTGAAAATCTAGAGTTTAGGACTGAGAAAGTGCAATGCTCCGCCATGGAGGAGAAAGCACTTATAACTCAACCAAACAATATTTGATCTGCCCAAAAATGCACAGGTTCGATGAGATTCCTATTCTGAACACACTACATGCCAATATTGAGTCTCAGTAATAGCGCCACCTGCCGACAGAAGGAAGTTTGGCATAAATCGGGGATTTTCTCAAGTATTTTATATATCGGCTATAAGTACTAATATATATCGGCTTAAATTATTATTGTCCGCTGTTCTCTGGCCTAAGGCCACCGGGTGGCGGTGAGCCCAGGTGCGAGGTCCCTTTCATCGCTGCTTGCAGCTTTAATTCTTACTTGAAGTTACTGACTCAGAAGAAATGCTATTATCAGGATTTATTTCCAGATCCTATTGTAATGCTTGCTCAACATTTTCTGCAACTTGTTTCATCCACTTGTTGACTGCAGTAATGAACCTTTCACATGAGCAGGCTCTTGGTTCAAACCATAAGTTGGTCCTTTGTGTAATCATCTTCAGACATAAACTCCTTGATAGCATGGTTGTGCTGACAAGTCTTTATACAAGCCTTTATATCCTGTTTCTAATTTATTTCTAACTGTGTCAACATGTGCAGCATCATCCAGAAGTTGTTCAATTTCTTTAGATTTGCTTGTGAGCTGAGCTAATTTAGCTTTCCTTGACTACACAAGCCTTTGCAATTTTTCATCCATGGACTTCTCTGTCATTTTTACTGGCCTTTTAGTACTAAAATCCTCAGTTGTTTTCCTATTATCATCCATTCTTTAATTTCAAGCATCAAACAATTGAATCATTGTTTATAACTGAACTGTGTAACAAAGTCAGGTACAAATCTTTACCTCAGAAATCTCCACAGAAAACAGCACCGTTAAATCGCACGTAAATGATCCAGCCACTCCGACATGATCATAGAACATAATTTTCTGAAGCAATTCCACGTCAAGATCAATTGTTCATCAAAACATCCATAAATCTTTGTGTGAAACTCAAAGTGTGGTTGGTAGTTTGCTAGGCAACCGTCAATCGTTTTCTCAGAGGATGACAAGTCGTCACTCTGATATGTACATTATAAATACAGCTGCAAGACGCACATTTGTTATTATTCTCTGCAAGTCATCTGTCCTTATGTCTTCATTAATTCAGTGCTACAACCTAGCACCTCAAATTTTATACCTAAAAGTGTCATATGTTTAGATGATATTACAAATTCTTCAAAATATATTTTATAATAAATTCAAACTATTAAAAACAGGGACTAAGCCGAAGGAAAGGGAAACTGAATGTGGTAAACTCTTATTAGCGATGTATGATTTTTCTTTTTTTTTTATCAGGGTGGAATGTTAAAGTAGTCTACTCAATTCAGCTGGACTTAATATTTTTTACAGTTCGAATTGTTGACTGACTAGTAGTTTATTTATCACGTTGGAATAAACAGGTCGACTAAATTACAGGGAAAGTTATATTTTGTGGACACAAGAGAACTAACCGAGACGCTATCTAGCGGCGGTACGTGGATCTATCCCGACATTAAGGTACAAAGTATAAACCTATTAAATATTACTTAGGTCACTATTAAACTGCTAAACATTTAAACTTATAAAACAAAAAATTTTACTTAAATTGTGTGGCCAATAACAAATATTTGTATATAAAGAATATTATATATTATTTTTAGAATTATTATTTTTAATATCTTAATATCTTTTTTAAGAAATATCTGTTTTTCAATAATTTCTCAACAATAATGGGCTTGACAAACCCACCTGTAGGACCTCTCCTTCTCTGTATGCACTAGCCACTTCCTTATCAACACTCCATATTTCTTTAAAACATTATGCAATTCTTAGTATGCTTCATACAGGTGAGTGGGCTTAACAAACCACCTGTAAGTGACACATTCTCTCCTCTTTTTTATGCAACAGACTCTAAATCAATGATCCATGTTTCTGAAAACATCTTGGAACTTTTGGTGTGCTCCACACAGCTAAGTGGGCTTGACAAATTACCTGTAGGACACACTCTCTCATTTCCGCTTGTACAAGACACTTTCTTTTCAACACTCTTTTTAAAAACCTCTTGCAATTCTAGGGGTCTAATCATAAACTTGGTGCAATTCGGTGCCAGTCATAACGCAAGTGTTTGTTTGCTAGTTTCAGCCTGGCACAGATATTATTTTTACTATTGTGCAACATTGTTTAAATACCAAATGCATGTCTGCCTATTTGTGCACCCATGGGTGTGCTGCTTTGAAAAGGAGTTGTGTTGAGGTGCATTGTTGGCTTGCATTCCTATTTTGAAGCAACTAAAGTGGACTGCACTATTGGCCAATTAATAGCTGGTCTAAAGTCAATGGTGCAGGGTTTTTATTAGTGATATGTACCTATGCAGGTCCAAAACATGTGTACACATTGCTTTACACACACAGGGATGTACAGCAGTACAC
Organism: Danio choprae; assembly: GCA_903798125.1. Lineage (NCBI taxonomy): Eukaryota > Metazoa > Chordata > Actinopteri > Cypriniformes > Danionidae > Danio > Danio choprae. The sequence goes on along the minus strand of CAIGQW010000473.1, from coordinate 2,438,377 downwards.
AAATATCTTTAATTATGAAAAATTAAAAAGGATTAAAATGTATAAAAAAAAAATCTTATTCTCTAAATAAATATAAAAACCTCCCCCATGCATTTATCACCTAATGCATTTTACTAATGCATTTTACGCCCGAAATGCACCCATTAACACATTAAGAGAATAAGGACAACCCTTTTAGACCCCACACTGGGTGCACATACCTTTCTTTCCATCCTTAAATTAGCAAATGTGGACTTGGACATTTACAAATATTTAGCCATTCTTGGTGTGCTCGGCAGGTGAGTGGGCTTATCTTATACGCAAGTGTCCATATCTCTCAAAGTTGTTTAGAATTAAATGTTTAAAGATGGTGTGACACAATGCGTACCTATGTGTGGCTTTGTTTCTTACATCTTTGTCGCAGCACCAGTGGCACAGATGGCAACAGTGGTACAAATTAGGCACAGAAATTTATATGCTGATTCAGTCTGGTGCAATATGGTTTCTGTACCCAATCAGCACCCTCCATAGCTAGGTGAGATACTCCTCCCAGCTCCCAGAGTGGATGACCTGTGCAACCAGAAGGGTAACACCCGGTATTGCCAGTGGCTGCAGGGGGTGCTGAAGGCTGTTTTCTCTCTCGCCCTGGAGCCCTTGGTTAAGTCTAGGGTGGTTATATATACCTGGTTTGGCCCAGGTGGTCTGTTCTGTTGGCATGGGCTCATCCACGGGTGCCGGGGCTGCTGGCCTGCTCATAGGCGGCAAGGTGCCCTGTGGCAAGTGTTGATCCACTGAAACCCTCCAAGGCAGTGCAGTCGCTCGCTCTCCCATGTCTTGGGCAAAGGAAACTTCCACCAGTTCCACTACTTCTATTAATTCAGTGAGCTTGATGGGGTTGCACATGCCCATGGAGCATCGGTATCTCCTGGGAAGCGCACAGAGCTATGGTCTATCACCTGGTTAGGTGGGCTAACAAGGTAAGCTGGGCAGCTTGAGCTTGGGCTGGTAAGTGCTCGTCATAAAACCACTGCCAGATTTGTTAGAGGAAGATGGATTTACCTACAATTCACTCCTTAAGCCGCATTCTCCACCAGTGTAGCTGGATAGTGAATTCTCAAACACAAGTTGCAGTTTAACAGCGTAGGAGGGTTTATTTCCTCAATAATGGATTTATTTTTACTTTGATGCTGCTATGAATATAAATGTATATTATGTTATGTGAACATTCCAGCATGAGTAAATTTCTTTATTACGTTTTCTCATATTATCTGGTCAGTATTTCATCTATAAATGCAATCAGTTTCATCATTTATAATTTACTGATCCATAAAAAAAAAATCAGTTTCTGTTTGAATCATAGGTTTAAATGAATTAAGACATTTAGACAGTGTCCTGCCGCCACCTACTGGGTGGTTTCAATTTAATATCTGTATACCTTTTACCCTAATTAATAATAAGTTACAAATAATTTTATAATCTAATAATACTGATAAAATAACCTTATAATTAAAATGCAGTCTTCTTATTTTTAGAAAACAGCCATAATGACCATCTAACCATATGTGTAATAAATATACAGCTGACTGGGTGAATTCTCTATGGGGAGTTCTGTGTTGGCACCAGTAAAGATACACTGTCTGGAGTGAAACCGGACACCACGTGACGTCATGTGAAAAGGGTATTTAATCAGTTGAAGTCATAATTATTAGCCCAATTTTTTTTCTTTTGTAAATATTTCCCAAATTATGTTCAACAGAGCAAGGAATGTTTTCAGAGTATTTCTCATAATATTTTTTTTCTTCTGGAGAAAGTCTTATTTGTTTTATTTTGGCTAGAATAAAAGCAGGTTTTCTTTTTTTTTTAAACCATTTTAAGATCAACATTATTAGCCCCCTTAAGCAATATTTGTTTTCGATTGTCGTCATAACAAACCATCATTATACAATGACTTGCCTAATTACTCGAACTTGCTTAATTATCTTAGTTAAGCCTTTAAATGTCACTTTAAGCTTAATAATAGTATCTTAAAAAAATATCTAGTAAAATATTATGTACTGTCATCATGGCAAAGATAAAAGAAATACGTTATTAGAAATTTGTTATTTAAACTATTATGTTTAAAAAAATCTTCTTTCCGAAATTGGGGAAAAATATACAGGGCTAATAATGCAGGAGGGCTAATAATTCTGACTTCGACTGTATGTATATGTATGAAATGTTTGAATTATTTTGTTACCTTTTATATATAGTAGTAATTTATGCTGTGTTCACACCAGATGTGAATGAAGCATCAAGCGCGAGTGATTTACATGTTAAGTCAATGCAAAGACGCAGATAGACATCCTGCTTTGATTGACATGATTCACGTGAATGAAGCGGCGCAAGTTGAGCGTTTTGCACGTTTGACGCTCGTATCGCGCGAATCACTCTTATGACATAGTGCCTGATGTTGGTGCCTCGAGGGGAAATCCTCTTGCCGACATGGGAGAACAGCTCATGAAACTGCGCTTGGCTCAGTCAGAAGCACAGCTGAAAGCCTCCCTCATCCAAGTATAGTTTCTGGAGGAGTTGATGAACTCACAGAGCTGGGTGCACCTCTGAAAGGATCTAGTATAGGAATATACACAATTTTTCAGCCTTCCTAAAGCACATAAGCACAGCTATTCTCTCAATAAAAGCCATGTTAGCCATTTAGCTATAAAGCTAGAGTCACTGGGCAGAAAGAAGCCCTGTCCATTTCGCAAATCCGAGTCTATTGTGAAGTGAATTTCACGTGCGAATGAATTGAGTAAACTCAAAATGTTCAAGTGTCTATTTATACGCGAATAGCACAAATTATTCGCACGTGCCACATCTGGTGTGAACACAGCATTAGACTTATCATAGCATCTATAATACTTCCAGAAATAATCAGATGTGCTCCAACATTAGGTACATTCAAATCAAGACTTAAAACATCTGTTTTGCTGTGCCTTTACTGAATGACCACTGTGCTACGTTTGACAGATCGCACTATTATGTCTTTCTCTTCTTTTTCATTAATTTACAACCTGTTTTAACACATTTTGATTTGTTTTTATCTGTATTAGTCAATTACCTCAGTCTAATTACCAAGACACTAACAAGTGTTTGAAGGAGGATCAGGGTATATGGACAGCATGAGGTTCCTGAGTGTAACGAATGATCAGGTGACAACAGAGTTGGGGGTTCACATGCAGTATTATTAAGAATCATCAGGGAGGCAATGGTCAACAGGTACAAACAGGAGCATAGTCATAATCCAGAAGCATAGTCGAGGTCACAGTGGAGCTGAAGTAGGTCTGGGAGCTCTGTTTCAGCAGGCACTGGTGAGTCATACAACCCCAGTGGGTCAGGAGGATCAGGTAGCTGCTTGGACAATTCTTGCAGTTGTAACTCTGGTAGCAGCAGCGACCACTCTTGGAGCTCTGGCAGCAGTGGGGCGTCTCTGTTAGCCCCATGTGGGACTCGGGTGGCAGCTCTGACCCTTCGTGGGACTCAGGTGAATCTGGTGCCCACCCTTTTGGGGAGTTCATGAGGATCTGGCGCCCGCCATTTGGGGAGTTCAGAGGGATCTGGCACCCACCATTCGGGAGTTCAGAGGGATCTGGCACATGCCATTCAGGGAGTTCAGAGGGATCTGGTGCCCACCATTTAGGGTGTTCAGTGGGATCTGGCGTCAATGACTCTGGCTGCTATCTTGTGAATGTCAACAGGTACAAACAGGAGCATAAGAGTAATCCAGAAGCATAGTCTAGGTCACAGGCAAAGAGGTCAATACAGGCGGCAAACAAGGAAACAAGGCAAGGGTCAAACATGGAAAGACTAAACAAGGAGAATGGTTCGTAATGTTACAGGTAAACAACAAGACTCAACAATGTGTGTGAAAATGAGAGGTGTCTTTATAGTCCAGGTATTAATTGAAAGATGAGCTTCAGCTGTGTATCTGTATGTGTGTCATCAAGGGGAATCAGGAACTGGTGTGTGCGAGGTGCATGATTGGAGTTGTAGTTCGGTTCAGTGGCCGGATTGTAGTTCTCCAGCGATCTGCAACTGCTCGATCGCTGGTGATGATAACACTGAGCATAGAAAATGTATATATAAGTGACCAACAACTCCATTTCAACACAAAACTTGAGGTCATATTAAAATAAAAGTTAGATAATGATTGAATTGATGTCAAATTAATTTGTGCACTGAAAAGAAATAACATGTAGTAAATCTCCTGCCACGACTGGATACCATCATTGGACCAATTGGGTGGACAAAAACAAGTGGTAATTAAATATTTATATTTTAGTTAACTGTAACAGAGTTAATATAATAATCAGCTGATTTCCTTGTCCATTGAGCTGACAAAACAATTAGCTGGTGATTTAAAGAAAAAATATTTATATCTATATTTTTCTTACTGGTTACAGTAAAACATTTAAATAAGAAAATCTGAAAATCACAAACAATGTACATCTATAAACCAGATACAAGAAGCAGAAAAGAGAAAAAGAGATGTAGAAAGACTTCAACATCAATAACAACACCAAATCCTAAAAGAGGTAAGAAACATCTTGATTTACAAGGAGTGCAGTTATTTTAATACATTCAATAGATAAATGGGTACTTGCACTGGTTTCCTTTTAAGCGTTTGTTACTACACATACTATTACATCAGGACATCTATTACTCCAGGTAGATGGAAAACTTTAGTAGTTTCTTTAGTAGACTATAATTCTGCCCGAATGCCAGTTCAACGTTTTCAGAATACAAATAGACATTGTGCAAAGGAAATTTAACTACAAGGAAACAATTAGAGGTATAGTGTTTGCAGAGTCATATTGGAGTAATATACAAACAAGTCTCTTTTTTAACAATTCCTGACATTAAACTAGGATCCAAATACCAGCAATTTTGAGGCCCACTGCACCACGTAGCAGTGCAGTTTTCCCCAGCCCCTGATATTGATTGACAAGCACGTATTATCATTTTTTGGTATTACTGTGTGAGATCCTCCAAGTTAGCTACATTGATCTTGTATTTATAGGGGCTGTTGCAGCATATTAGCAAATCACTTAAATTCCCGCAGTAAAACATGCTTTCTAATGGAAACAATTTTGCAATACATTATTGTTAGCATGCGATTCCCGTAAAAAAAAAAAAATTATAATAAATAAATAAATAAATAAATAAATATATATCCAGCGGTGTGCTGGATATACAACAGCATAACAGTGGGTGTAAAACAGGTGATTCACAGAGCCAACAATGAAAGCGTCAGTGGAGGCATCCTCACCTGCCATCATGAGATGTATACTAATGATAAAATAAATATTTGTCCACTGATCTGTGCTATAATTGCAATTTCTATATGATTCAAATGATTTCAATTATTGTATTTTGCGTATTTCCTGCTCAATTACAGCATAGGAAGTGAGGTGAGGCATACTGAGTTGTGCCTCACGTCAGATGGCGAAATCCTTTGCAAACTGGGTTGAGCGTGTACCTTGTGTCACGGTCACACAAGGAAGAGAGGACAGGGAATAAATATCAAGGTGTTTATTTACACTGATGCACAAACAATCCAGCGGTGTGCAGCGGTTTGACACCTTGCTTATTCAGTGTATGCTACCAATGCAATACTTTATTAAAATGTTTTTATACATTGTACACATTTTTATTACATGTCCTGGCTTTCCATATAATAGGTAATGTATTTCACGTATGTCTATCACTTATTAAATGTTAGGGTCTGACATAAAGCCGCACTGAAAAGACATAAGATGAGGCAAGCAGTAGCTCTGCCGCAATGAAAAGGATGCACATGAACTCACGGTTATTCTTGTTCAGTGGCTGCTCTTCTCCTACGTAGTCATGTTCTCCTCCTATGGATGCCAATACATCAGTTTAAGGGAAGTGATGATTCTTATATTGGTGTTTACCATTGAACTGAACTCACCTGCTGAACTGTTTGTGTGTGAGATCGCTCACCCTCTGCAACGCCACTCACCTGCTTCACCTTACTACTGTTGTGCATCACTTGAATAAACACCCCCTGAAGTTTATCCTTCTTTGTCTTCCTTGTGTGACCGTGACAGTAAGACGAGCGTTTGACAATAAAAAGTATATAAATTGTTTTATTTTTATGAAAATAACTCATCATTTCGATAGATAAGACCCTTCTTTCTCGGCTGGGATCGTTAACAACCACATTTGGGATCTTTTGAAGCTGCATTTAAACTGCATTTCAGAAGTTTAAACTAAAAAAACGATTTCTTTATGACTGAAGAAAGAAAGACATTAACATTTTAAATGACACTACCTCTAAAGCTTTGTTCTGGAAGTGGACTTCTCCTTTAAGACTGACATTGAGGAGAGCAAGAGGATGATAGAGGAAGCTGTAGTCATCCTCGGTAGGACAGCACAGTCCGCACACCTCTTCCAATGGTGAGTGCCTTCTCCATAAGCCCTTCTGTTTCTAACATGCCTCATATCAAAGCCTCATTAATCGTAAACTCTCACACTCTCCCTATTCATGTCCTGGCTGAGTCCAGAGAGGCAGGAAACTTTGTCTCTCTTTATCACCAAACATCATCCCCACCATATTCAATGAAACCCGGTACCAAATCTACAACTTACAGAACTCACCATTGGGCGATGGTAAGGTCTCTTGACGGACTCAACAAGTCACACTCCTCACTCCTCCTAACCACTCGGAGAAAGTCGTCCTACTGGTCCTACCACGGGTTAATGTAGATGTCATCCTGGGTAGACCTTGGCTCATACAGCACCAACCCACTATCAACTGGAGCACAGGGGAAATCCTGGCATGGAGCAACTTGTGTGATAGTCACACTCCCCAGCCTTCCGTACCCAAGCCTACACCTACCCGAACATCTCTCCCTCTCCACACTACCGTCATAGAAAGCCTGGGCAAGAACTCGACCATCTCTATCCCGACGACCTATCACTCCTTCCTCAATGTGTTCAGCAAAGAACGGGCCACTCGACTACCCCCTCACCGGCCCTGTGACAGTAGTATCGACCTGCTGCCAAATGCCAAACTACCACATGGAAGATTTTACCCCCTTTCCCGTCCTGAGCACGAGGCCATGGAGGGCTACATCAAGGAAGCCCTTCACCAGGGGTTCATCAGGCCCTCCACGTTGCCTGCTGCATCGAGCTTCTTCTTCGTCTCCAAAAAGGATGGAGGACTACGGCCGTGTATCGATTACCGGGTGCTGAACGAGGCCACTGTCAAGTTTGCCTACCCACTGCCACTCATACCAGCTGCCCTGGAAGAACTCTTCAGTAAACTGGACCTCCGTATCGCTTACAACCTGATCCATATCCGAGAAGGGGATGAGTGGAAGACCGCCTTTATCACCCCTACTGGCCACTATGAGTACTAGATGATGCCCTATGGACTAGCCAACTAGCCAATTTTCCAAAATTTTATTAATAAAATCTTCCGTGACCTCCTCCACCACTGTGTCATCATCTACATCCACGATATTCTGATTTACTCCTGGAACATGCAAGATCACCATGCTCACGTGTGCCAAGTATTACACCACCTCAGAAAGCACCAGCTCTATTTGAAGGCGGAGAAATGCGACTTCCACCACACCACCATCTCCTTTCTCTAGTATGTGATCTCAGCTGCGGGGGTCCGGATGGAAACCACCAAAGTTGAAGCCGTGGCTAAACGGAAGGAACCACAAACCGTCAAAGAGCTGCAAAGGTTCCTGGGTTTCGCTAATTTTTATCGACAGTTCATCAAAAACTACAGTCTCCTCTGTGCCCTTTTAACTTCTCTCCTTAAAGGCGGACGGCGAACCATCTCCTGGAGCCCCAATGCTCACCACGCCTTCACTCTCATCAAGAGCAAATTCACCTCAGCACCCATCCTCAAGCAAACCGATCCTACACTTGTCGTTGAAGTCGATGCGGCAGATGTGGGATTAGGTGCCATACTCTTCCAATGGTCTGGTGAACCCTGAGCTCTCCATCCATGTGCGTACTACTCTAGGAAACTAAGTCCCGCAGAGCAGAACTACGGGATTGGTGACCGCAAACTGCTTGCCATAAAACTTGCCCTCGAGGAGTGGCGGCACTGGCTCGAAGGAGCCCAGTTCCCCTTCACCGGCATCACCGACCATAAAAACCTCCAGTACCTCCACAATGCCCAGCGCCTTGATGCCCAGCAAACCCGCTGGTCACTATTCTTCGCATGCTTCAACTTTCAGATCACCTACCAGCCGGGCCATAAGAACTGTAAAGCCGTTGCCTTTTCCCGTATGTACTCACGTGATCCCGTTCAAGATACTCCTGAACCCATTCTATCTCCTTCAATCTTCCTAGCGCCTATACTATGGCAAATAGACGATGAAATCCGCACCGCTACACTCGAGGAACCCGCACCTCCTGAACTTCCCCAAGACCTCACCTATGTGCCCACCAGGTACCGGCTCTCTCTCATCAATAGTACGCACACGTCCCTTGGAGACCACATCTATTGGGTATGTGCTCACCTCATCCAGTCACTCACTGGCTGGAATCGAAGTTGGATGGTCACCTCTTCCTGGATCTTCTCCCTAGTGCTCCATTCTCTCCTGTGCTCCATCAAGGCTTGCTTCATTGGTCTGTGGATACAGGCACCAACGAAGGAAAGTGACCATTTATTTCTCCATGAACACTGTGAACGAATTCTATGACTGTTTTGACTCACGCACACACCGCTTGAACAAGCGTGTGCAAAACTTCACCCAAGCTCATCACTCACCTGTTTGATTCCTTGTTTTCAGAAATCAGAATTAAAACACGTGTGAAGTAATTCTCTGTCTTCTCTCCGTTGTCTTCCTTGTGTGACAGTGCCTTCGCGCATTCTCATTTGAAAAAAAAAAAAGAAGAAGAAGAAGAACGGTTGCCACTCTCCTCACGGACAAACGGTCAAGTGAACTGTCAGGTAAGTTGTGCATTTCGTTTCATTTTCAGTTAGTCAAATTATGTTGTTTCAAGTTTTCTATATCGGGATAATATCTTTCATTAGTTTAATCTCGTCATGTGCCTCTAAACAACGGTGAAAGGACTGAGGAAGGAAGATTATAAGCCATTTTAAATTTGTCAAACTCTGCAATCTAATGTTATTCTCAAATATCTAATGTTATAGACTTTATTTTTATTTTTTTATCCATGTCCTTAGCTCTGTTCGTTCATTGTTTCTTGAGGCGACATACATATTGAAACAGTCCACTTTTATATTTTTCTAATAAGCTCCTCTTTTACAACTCTCATAGAGTTAAACTGTTTAACTTAGTTGTAACATTAACATTTTCATTTTTTTCAGTCTATACCATTTATCGCTGGATTTGATGGAAGCATTTGATGTTAGCTTAGCTTTGCATAAATCATTGAATCGGCTTAAAACATTAACATCTTGCTCAAAAATTACCAAAGGGTTTTATTATTTTCCTATTCAAAGCTTGACTCTTGGTTTTATCGTGTACTAAAACCAACTCAAAAATTAAAAGCTGATTGTTTTAGTCTGATATGGCTAGGAACTAAACTCATTCTGGCATAGTGAGGTCACCAGGCTAAATAATTTTAAGGTAATGTTTTTGGTTGAATCTTCAATTTTGAAGATTGAAGCTTCAGTTCTCTGGTAAAGATATATATGTTGTATAAAAACAAGAGTTTGAACCAGAAATATGTAAGTAATTTAATAATTATTTATAGGAAAGAAATACCTTATAAGATCTACAAAAAATGCTAATAATAATGAACCTAGCATTACATTATTTAAAATTGAGCATTATGTTAAAGTGTTTTATTATTATTTTACTATTAGTGTAATTATTCACAATAATTTCTTTGTATAAAGTTTTAAAATTCTTTAGCACTGCAGTTCAGGTTACTTTTTTATGTGTCAGCATTAATAGACATGAGCCAATACTTAATATAAAAACTAATAAATTTAAACAACAACACATTTTTTATTTTATTTTGAAGAGTGATTTTTTTTTTATTCCTCTGATCATTTGTTGTTCTTTTGTCCTTCTTTTTTAAAATTTTTATTTTAGTGGAAAACAGCAAACTGCCTTGAGAGCTAAGCAGGATCTTGAACGGAGGTCAGTATATTCAGATATGCAAGTTGCCTAAAAGATCGGTTTTGAAAATATTGATTGATTTAGTGATTTACTTAAGTGTTATTAAATATATATGTAAAGTATTTATCATTAAAACTGAATGAGTGTTGAATTTGATTATTTTAACTTGAATATTGAGATTTAGGGTAATTTTTTTTTTAAGGCAGATTTTTATAGAGATGAATCTCTAGACTACAGATATCCATAGATATAAATTCTTAGACTCTTTAAATATGAGAAAAAAAATCTTAAAATCAAATTCAGTATTCTGAAATTCAAAATGCAGACTTTATGAGTGTGCAGATATCAGTTCAGAGGTCAGGAGAGTATTTTAGCAAATACATCTATATAAATCTGCCTTAGAAAATCAATTGTCTTGAAATTTAAGTGTTCAATATTAAAGTTAAAATAATCCAATTTAAAACTATTATAAATGGCATGTAATATTTAGTTTTGTTAAATAACACTTGTCAATAATTAAATTTAACACAATTCTCATTTGAATAGTATTATAATTTGAAACAATGAAAATAGCATTAGATTGACAAAACAATGAATACAATATATATTTTAAATGCTTACCTTTGGCTTTAAACCTGTCTGTCAGGTGCCCATACAAAAATGCTTTATTTTAAAGTAGCTGTCACTCTGTGAAGACTATTGTAGGTTCTATAAAGTGTCCTTAACATACAACCTGTATGTAATTAATTACAATTAATGGTAATATCTTAAATTTTTTGTAATATATAAAATTATCATCTTTGTAGTTGCCTAAACAAGTGGTTTCCAACTTTAATGTATGTGACCTTTTTCCCCAAATGATTTTTTTATGACCTACTTAACGCTTAATCATATTATCACTCCAGTAAGCTTGTAGCAAGGATGACAAATATTGCATGTTTATTACTGTAACCACATACATTTTTTGCAGAAATATTGGCCTATAGGGCCTCACAGTGGCGCAGTGGGTAGCACGTTCGCCTCACAGCAAGAACGTTGCTGGTTCGAGCCTCGGCTGGGTCAGTTGACGTTTCTGTGTGGAGTTTGCATGTTCTCCCTGTGTTGGCGTGGGTTTCCTCCGGGTGCTCCGGTTTCCCCCACAAGTCCAAAGACATGCGGTACAGGTGAATTGGGTAAGCTAAATTGTCCGTAGTGTATGAGTGTGAATGGGTGTGTATGGATGTTTCCCAGAGATGGGTTGCAGCTGGAAGGGCATCCACTGCGTAAAACATATGCTGGATAAGTTGGCGGTTCATTCCGCTGTGGCAACCCCAGATTAATAAAGGGACTAAGTCAAAATGAAAATGAATGAATGAATATTGGCCTATAATATATTCAGCAAAACATAGGCCATTTGTAATTAAATCACATATTGCCAATATTCATTCATTCATTTTCTTTTCGGCTTAGTCTCTTTATTAATCTGGGGTCGCCACAGCGGAATGAACTGCCAACTTTTCCAGCATATGTTTTACGCAGCGGATGTCCTTCCAGCCGCAATCCATCACTGGGAAACATTCATACACTCTCATTCACACACATACACTACAGACAATTTTAGCTTACCCAATTCACCTTTACCGCATGTCTTTGGACTTGTGGGGGAAACCGGAGCACCCAGAGGAAACCCACACGAACACGGGGAGAACATGCAAACTCCACACATAAATGCCAGCCGAGGCTTGAACCAGTGACCTTCTTGCTGTGAGATAATTGTGCTACCCACTGCGCCACCGCGTCACCTTATATTGCCAAAATATTGACCCAATGTTAAATCCAATAAAAATGTTAGTATTCTGATATATAGAAAAATCTAATAATGAAAATACAACAAAACCATCAGTAGCTCCACTGTACTTGCAGTGTGTCAGTTTAACACACTAATGCTCAATGCTCAACACACCAGTCCTCCCATACTGTACCTAGGGATATATGGGCTGGGACCTCCTTTTGTAACTTATGGCCTACATCATCATAATTGTGTCACTGTTAATCACCTTTTCTGTGATCGCACATTGAAATAGATCAAATTCAATCTGGTCATTTACTGAAGAAGAGTTTACTAATGTTGCAATTTTTTTTTTTTTTTGGGCCACTGAGTGTAACAACAGAATATTAGGCATTACAATCTTTAATGTTTAATATAAATGTTTCTTTTTCGGCTGCATGTTGAGGCAATTGATATGATGTCAGGGTCAGGGACTTGGCAACGACTCTTGTTTCTGTCAACTTATCTGCTGGTCAGATCTTTTGACAATATTCATGTTATTGTTCTGTTTATATTCTGCTTGGACTAATACCTACCCAACATTTTTCTGTCCAACCATCATCATGGTTCACTCTTAGGTTTTGAATCTTAGGCTCTTGAATGGTTTTGAATGCCCTATTAATACTGATAGTTCATTAGGTGCTGTGATTGCTTGTTCATGTGGAATATTTAAAAGCTTCTTTGAATGTTTACAGTGAAATAACATTGACTGAAATATACTTATTAAGTTTTGATAAATTGTCTTTATAGTGCCACCATAAATGTGTTGATATTTTCTTTAGTGACAACCCTTATCACTTTAAGTGAAAATGTACTTGCAATTAGTACTTGGATGGCTTAATCATAGTAATACATGCTTTGTAATTTTTTGTTAATGTTTTGATTGCACTTTAAAAATAATAGCCTTTTCTGTGTTTTTTTTTCTGTTTAGTTGATGTATGACGTTATAATTTGAACGGCATCTATGCTTATGATAGTTTGTTTCTCTTTATCTCGAGATCTCCATAATCCTGGACCAGGCCGTATCCTGAGCAAATGCTGTGGTGGTCATGAAGAAGTGGAGAGCGTGGGACTGATTCCTGAAAGACTCAAGTGACAGACGAGTCTCCGCATTGATCCTATGGGCTCCCTTGGACACCCGCCAGTGACCTACTCACACCTGCAGCTTCTCCATGATGGACGTCCAGCGTTCTCCAGCCTCCTGTGTCTAGACTGCAGCTCTGAACAAGAGGTTTGGCCAGAGGAGAAATGGTCGTGCCCAGCTGAGCCTGGTTTCTCTTGAGGATTTTTTTCCTTCCCTTTGGTCAATTTGTGAAGTTTGTTCCTCCACTGTCGCCACTGGCTTGCTTGGTTTGGGACTTGTGGTGCTGTGCATCGATGGATTTGCTCTTCAGTTTTTGGGCTTTCAGCAGTGACATTTACATTACACTGAATTGAACTAAACTGAACTTCAACTCTTAAAAATGGACTGACACAGTTTCAGTTTACTATAACTTCTGTGTTCAACTGCTTTGACAATCTACATTTTAAAAGCGCTATAGAAATAACGATTGAATTTAATTGAAGCTGAGAGGTTGGCACATGCACAGGAGTAATTCTCATCCCTGTTTAGTCATTTAAAAAATGTTTTTTTATAAAGCAATAACTTGCATGATCAATAAAATATGAGTTTCACATTCTGAATTGAAAGTCATTTTCTTCACCGTAGAAATATTATGTAAATGTATTAAGACAGGTACAGCTTTACTAGAACAGTGTTACTTAAAGGTGACAAGGTTAGAAATTGTATTTTGCATAGTAGCACATCTACAGTTATGAATATAGAAATATAAACAGGGCTCAGTTCTGACCCACAGAAAGCCCATATAGAGGCTATATGTGGGTTGTATGTAGTTACCCATCTTGGCCCCATAAGTTTTTTGTGTGTGGCCCATCCTGGCCTCAGTTATTAGAGCCCATTTGGGATTCAAGTGAGCCCCTTTAATGAAAACCTATCCTGGGCCCATATGGGTCAACACAGATGGGGCCCAAGTAGAGCCAGAGGACAAAAATGTACGGGTCCCATCTGGGTTGCCCATGCAGGGCCCAAATGACAGCCCACCAAAAACCCACTTGGTGCCCACGTGGAAATGTTAGCTGGGAAGTGGTGCTTTGGGTTCAAATGCTTGTCTGGATAAAGCTCCAAAAACAGACTATGGTGTTCCTCAATCAGATGCTGCAAAAATATAACTGTCTCTGCAGTTAAGTCTGGAGAAAAAATCAAGTCCATACAACTAATTAATGAAAGTATTAGTTCCCAATGTTTCTCGTCCTCTGGAGTCAAATCCCATAAGACGGAGCAACCTTAGAAGGCACCACATCTGTGCTGCTGTTTGTCTCATGGCCCCATCAGGATTTTTAAGATCCTGAGGTTTGATAACAGATGGCTTATTGTGACTATCAGAAAAAAACATAATCAAAGCTTGTAAGTCTATTATTCAGCTGATCAAGTGTCAAGAGTTTTTGTTCAATCAGAGAATTAAGAACAAGCTTGATTTCGTAACCTTCAACCCCTTCCAGAATGTCATACATGACATCAGGAGTTACATTGTCAGTTACATGGTAGAACTGAAGATTATTGAGTGAACACCTTCTTTTGATGCCAGTTTCAGTTGAGTTATTCTGAAGTAGATCAGAGTGGTAGTTAATCCTGTTGCACATCACTGACAGGTCCTGACAGAACTTTCTGTTCTCTCAAAACCTCTCTTTGAACCCGACACCATCGACATACAGTTTTCCCTGAGAAACTTTCTGTGTAGCCTAATTATGAACAAAGCATCCAGACCAAGTAAAATATTGCATTTGCTTGTACTCTGACTCAAAGCCCCGAAATGGTTGAGCTGCAAATGCACAATGTTCTAAAGATTTCTGGCTCTCGGGGCTATCGATGTGGCCTATATCTCCTAAAAAAGAGGCAGTTTTTCTTTGTAGAGATTCAACAACATCACTGACAAGGCTAGATGTGTGCTCTACCACACACTTAACAGCACTCAATGTCTGGGAGGAATTTGACCTTAATTTTGCTAAAAATAATGTTACTCTTTCTCTTATATTTTCCTCCTCAAACTCATCACATTGTTCATCAGAAATTTCATCACATTCCTCATCACTCTGTTCAACAGCTTCTGAATTTGATTAATAGTTTTCAGGCTCAACCAAAGGGATTCCTCCATTTCATTTCCAATTTCATTAGCATGCTCCAGTAGGTGTCTTCTAAATGATCTAATAATACTGAATGTGCGATTACATCCAGCTTGAGCACACTGAAAGTATGTGGATGTAGAATAGACATGATCTACAACTCTCAAATGTGAAAAAAATGCTCTGACATCAGATCCCAAAGAGTTTTTGCATTTAAAGCAAATGTACTCCATATTGTCTACACCTAATACCTTCTACTTAACATCAGGCACATTCTTGAGGTATGTCTTGAATTTTAAACTAAGTCCAATAATAGGTATAAGAGAAGTCAGTGTGACATCATCTAAAAGAAGGAGGGTTTCTTGATCGATCTTCTCAGCTGTAAGAGAAAAATATGCAGAACATAAAAGTATTTTAATGCAGATGACCATAAACAGCAATTGTTCATGTACACTCAACTTTTGTGTTAAACAAATATTGCTTAAAAAAAATATTATTGTCCAAATGTATTATTGTCTCATGCAACTAAACAGTGTAAAAACCTACACTATTCTCACAGTTCGGTTTTCTTACGATTATCATGCCATTGATTTGGTTCAATTCGATATCGCGGTGCATCACGTTGCATTGACAATGCTTTCCATTCATTCATTCATTCATTTTCTTTTCGGCTTAGTCCCTTTATTAATCTGGGGTCACCATAGCAGAATGAACCTCCAACTTTTCCAGCATATGTTTTATGCAGCGGATGCCCTTCTAGCTGCAACCCATCACTGGGAAACATCCATACACACTCATTCACACTCATACACTACGGACAATTTAGCTTACCCAATTAACCTATAGCGCATGTCTTTGGACTTGGGGGGGAAACCGGAGCACCCGGAGGAAACCCACGCGAACATGGGGAGAACATGCAAACTCCACACAGAAATGCCAACTTTTGAAATGGATTTCAAAAGCAATTGTGTTCAGCAGTCTCATCCCAGTATTTGGGTTAAAAAAACAACCCAGCGTTTTTAAGAGTGTATTATGCACAACAAGCCGGCTGGCCTCTCAGGGACAAGAAAGATGTGTAAATGGCACGTACGACGAACAAATGTGGCCCAGTAATGCATTTGAGATTTAAAATGTACACAGCAGCCTCTGGTGGATTTATGAGAAATGGCATGTATGAGTGTAATATAGTTCTTTGTTATTGGAAGAAGAAGACAGGGTCGGCGATACAGGTAAGTTATTTTAATTAATATTTCTTTTTCACCCCCGTATAGCTGGGAGTGAGTGTGTGTGCTCTCCTCTCCCCGGCTGCTCTCCCTCTTCTCCTTAAGAAGTGTGTCTCTCCGGTCCAATCACTAGAATAAACAGATGTTATTTATTATTTCTGATTGGCCTGCTGACTAGCCGCCGGGCTCTGAGCATGCTCTCCCCCCCCATTGGGTGTTCGATCATGCTCACCTCTCCACATACCCCCACCTCAGGCCGGGGAGCCATCCGGGCTGCAGCCCTCCCCCTCCCCGCCCTGGAGAGGAAGTCCACTACAGCCATCTGTGCACCCGGCCTGTGGACCACCTTGAATTTAAAAGGTTGTAACGCTAGATACCAACGGGTGATCCGCGCGTTGGTATCCTTCATGCGGTGGAGCCACTGGAGAGGGGCATGATCTGAACAGAGGACGAATTCCCTGCCCAGGAGATAATAGCGAAGAGTGAGAATGGCCCACCGTATCGCTAGACACTCCTTCTCGATGGTGCTGTACTTAGCCTCACTCTTGCTGAGTTTACGGCTAATGTACAGCACCGGCCGTTCCACTCCTGCCACCTCCTGGGAGAGAACCGCCCCCAGACCCTGATCGGATGCATCCGTCTGTAACAGAAAGGGGAGAGCAAAATCAGGAGTGTGCAATAGCGGCCCCCCACAAAGTATAGATTTTACTTTTGAGAAGGCCTGTTGACACTGCTCCGACCATTGGACGGTATCTGGTCCCTCCTTTATAGTGAGATCAGTCAATGAGCTGATGAGGGCCGAATAATTAGGAACAAAACGCCTATAATATCCCTCCTTTTTGGTCTTAGGTCTCGGACAGGTTGCAATAGCTGCAGTCTTATCAATTTGGGGCTGCACCTGCCCGTGACCCAAGTGGAAGCCCAGATACCTTACCTCCACTCGCCCAATTGCGCACTTCCGTGGGTTGGCCGTGAGCCCGGCTCGTCTCAGCGATGACAATACTGCCCTCGCGTGTCATATGCCGCTGCCAATCATTACTAAAAATGATGATGTCATCTAGATAAGCCGCGGCATATGCTGAGTGAGGGCCAAGTATTTTATCCATCAGACGCTGAAACGTTGCCGGTGCCCCGAACAGCCCGAACGGAAGTGTCACAAATTGGTGTAATTCAAACGGCGTCATGAAGGCTGTTTTTTCACGGGATATTGGACTTAAGGGAATCTGCCAATATCCCTTTGTCAAATCCAGTGTCAAGTTATATCGAGCAGCACCTAACCGGTCAACTCGTCAATACGCGGCACGGGATATGCGTCGAATTTCGACACAGCGTTGACTTTCCTATAATCCACACAGAACCGGACAGAGCAGTCAGTCTTGGGTACCAAGACGATCGGGCTGGCCCAGTCGCTGTGGGATTCTTCTACTACACCCATTTTCAACATATTAGTCAATTCTTCCTGAACCATCTTTTTCTTGTGTTCAGGGAGGCGATAGGGCCGGGTCCTAATGACCACGCCCGGTTCGGTCTCAATATGGTGCTGAATTAGATTAGTACGACCGGGCAGGGGCGAGAACACATCAGCGTACTCACGTTGGAGGTGGCGGATGTCGATGAGCTGGCTCGCTGAGAGATGATCTCCCCCGGTGACCAGAGCGCCCGTCCATTCCCGGCCGGTGCTCTCTGGTCCCAGGTCATCCTTGTTGGTAATCAGCGTAGCCAGCGACACCTCCTCTGGCTCCCTCCACTGCTTCAGCAGATTTATGTGATAAATTTATGTGAATCGGCCCTGTCCAAACGAACTACCTCATAATCGAGATTGCTGATTCGTCGTGTGACCACAAACGGCCCTTGCCACTTGGTGAGTAATTTAGAGCTGGAAGTGGGTAGGAGTACAAGGACTTTATCTCCCTGTGAAAATTTACGTAGTTTAGTGCCCCTGTCATATCGCCGGCGTTGGTCATTCTGAGCCTTAAGCAAATGCTCCGTAGAGAGCCTCCACAGTGTGTGGAGTTTTGCTCTAAAGTCCAGAATATATTGAATTTCATTCTTACTGTTTGAAGATTCGTCCTCCCAAGCTTCTCAGCGCACAGCGAATAACAGGAGCTCTAACCACTTATCCCAATTTTTCGCGTCTTCGTGAACGAATTTACGGATCATGGATTTAAGCATGCGATTAAATCGTTCCACCAGCCCATCTGTTTGTGGGTGATAGACGCTGGTGCGAATCCACTTAATGCCCAGCAATCCGTAAAGTTCACGCATGGTGCGTGACATGAACGTGGTGCCTTGGTCAGTGAGAATCTCCTTGGGGATTCCCACTCGGGAGATTATACGAAACAGAGCTTCCGCAACACTCTTTGCTGAGATGTTACGAAGAGCTACTGCTTCCGGGTACCGGGTGGCATAATCCACTACGGGGACGCGGATTAACGCACTCGCCTCTTTCTTTGGTGCGCCATCCTCGCCCTCGCGGCGCCAATGCATCGGCCCAGGCCTTACTACTATACCCCCGGGGCCAGCAAGGCCAACCGATTGAACCGGAGAGAGACCTGGCGCAGTCTGGGAAGCCGCCAGGGGTCGTGGCTCCGCTCCTCCATCCTGGCCGGCGCATGCCCCTATTGGGACGCTCAGCGGATCCGCCTCTGTGCACTGCCATCTGGGTGCTGGCGTGGGCGGTCCCCGCCGTCTGGGCCTGGGAACAGGAGGAGAGAGAGAAAGAGGGGGAGAGAAGAGAGAGGTTATTTCACCGACCCTGGCCCTTGCTACCAGGTGATCCTCCGCCAATTGGATGGCCTTCTCCAGGTTGTCTGGCCGGTGGCACTGGACCCACTCCGATGTCCAGGAGGGGAGGCGGGAGATGAATTGTTCCAGCACCACGGCATCCACCACCTGGAAAATGTCCCGGCCATCCTGGACCAGCCATCTGCGGCAGGTGTCACGGAGCTGCTGGGCGAACGCAAAGGGCCAACCGCTTTCAATCAGTTCCAACGCCCGGAAGCGCTGACGCTGTTCCTCCGGGTTGCAGCCGGCCCGCTGGAGAATGGCTTGCTTCAGGTGAGTGTACTCCAGGAGATTCTGGGCCGGCAGCTGCTGTGCTGCATTCTGGGCTTCGTCTGACAGCAACGAGATGACTCGTACCGGCCACTCGGCCCGTGGCCAGCCACACACCTCCGCCATTCTCTCGAAGAGACCCAGGAATACTTCCAGGTCATCCTCCGGCGCCATTTTCTGTAATGTGACGAGAGGGTGGGCGGCAGATGTCGGAGCAGGCCGGATCTCCTGGGCCAGCAGACTCCGGATTAGCTTGCGGTCCTTGCGCTGGGCCTCTACGAGGACGTGGAAACGATGTTGTAAGTCTTGTTTCAGTTCCACCAGCGCATGATGTTGTTTTCTATGGAGAACCGCGAGCGCCTGGATGACTTCCGCACATGGACTCGTAGAGGGAGAAACCATTCTGGCAGCGAAGTTTCTTCTTCTTCCCGGGTTTCGGCACCACTGTAATATAGTTCTTTCTTGTTGGAAGAAGAAGACAGGGTTGGCGATACAGGTAAGTTATTTTTATTATTATTTCTTTTTCACCCCCGTATAGCTGGGAGTGAGTGTGTGTGTGTGTGCTCTTCTCTCCCTGGCTGCTCTCCCTCTTCTCCTTAAGAAGGGTGTCTCTCCGGTCCAATCACTAGAATAAACAGGTGTTATTTATTATTTCTGATTGGCCTGCTGACTAGCCGCCGGGCTCTGAGCATGCTCTCCCCCCTCATTGCGTGTTCAATCATGCTCACCTCTCCGCAATGAGTAAACATGGCACAGTAATGTATTTGAGATTGTCAAAAATTTATACGGCAGCCTCTAGTGGATTTGTGAAAGCAAAAACTGCAACAGATGTAGTCCCAGGCATGTATTTAACTATTCCCAAAAATTTTGCCCTGGGCACATATTTCCATTGAGCCTGGGTTGGATATTGGTTAATTGGATAAACTAAATTGTAGTATGTGAATGGGAGACTGTGTTGGTGTTTCCCAGGATGAGAGTTGTACTCTTTGTAAAACATATGTGTCACGATACGAGCCAGGGAGAATCCAATAGTGAGTAAAAAGATTTAATAACAGAAAAAATGAGTATCAAAAGGATACAAACGGCTGGAAGCCGGAGACAACAAAACAAAGAGGTCCAACAACAAAGATGCCAACAGGACAAACGAAGTCGTCAACCGATGAACAGGCTGCAGAGGATCTTGAGAGACAAAGACAGGGAAACAAAAAACAAATAACGGACTGATAACCAACGTTAACCACCGACTGAATATATAGCCAGTGAAACCGGAATCAGCTGGAGGATGCAGATTAAGTCAGCTGATACGAGAGCACGCTGTCAGCACAAAAGGTAAACAGACACACACCCTAGCACACGACAACACACATGACATACAAAAGGAACGCACAGACCCATAAACCGTGACAATATGCCTGTGTAATTAACGGTTCATTCTGCTGTGGTAACTAAGCTGAAGGAAAGTAATATATGAGTGAGTAATATAATAAAATATAACATAATATTCATTCATTTTCATTTCGGCTTAGTCCCTTTATTAATCTGGGGTTGCCACAGCGGAATGAACCGCCAACTTATCCAGCATATGTTTTTACGCAGCGGATGCCCTTCCAGCTGCAACCCATCACTGGAAAACATCCACATACTCTCATTCACACACATACACTATGGCCAATTTAGCTTACCCAATTCACCTGTACTGCATGTCTTTGGACTTGTGGGGGAAACCGGAGCACCCGGAGGAAATCCACGTCAACAGGGGGAGAACATGCAAACTCCACACAGAAACGCCAACTGACCCAGCCGAGGCTCGAACCAGCGACCTTCTTGCTGTGAGGCGAACGTGCTAC